>OLKM01000390.1:17500-77500 GCA_900291075.1 Melanogrammus aeglefinus | reverse complement strand
AGCGTCCACACACACATTAGCTTCATTTCAGGTCAACCCCTGGGTGTGTGTGTGTGTGTGTGTGAAAATGTAAGTGGAAATGAGTGTGAATGGTGTGTCCGTGGTTTTGTGAATGCGTGTGCGTGTGTGTGTGTGTGTGTGTGTGTGTGTGTGTGTGTGTGTGTGTGTGTGTGTGTGTGTGTGTGTGTGTGTGTGTGTGTGTGTGTGTGTGTGTGTGTGTGTGTGTGTGTGTGTTCAAATACATGTATTTGTCCATTCATCCTTGTGTCCTTCAGCGAAAAGGGCAAGGGAAAAAGTATTGGCAGAAGGAGAATGTGTGTTCTTGCAGTTATCCCGGCAAGCTGTCTTTATCATTTAAATATGCCGGTAAGAGAGTGTTTGAGTGCGTGGCCATGAATAAGGTGATGGATTATGCATGGGTAACGAGTCCCCTTTGAATGAGTGATCGAGGTGGCCTTTGACAGAGAGAAGAAAGAAATCAAGAGACGTAAGGTGAGAGAGAGAGGGTTGGGAGGGAGGGAGGGAGGGCGAGAGAGAGAGAGAGAGAAGAGAGAGAGAGAGCAAGAGCGAGAGAGAGAGAGAGAGAGCGAAAAACAGCGAGAGGAAGAGGAAGAAGTGGGAGAGGAAAAGGGGGGAGAGAGGGAGGGAAAAGGAGAGGTGGGGAGGGAGATAGAGGGAGAATGGGAGGGGTGTTTGGAGAAGAGGATGGACACGTCGGCCAGGGATTCCGACGGGTGGGAGGATGTTTGGCAGGAAATTAAATGTATTAACAGAGACAAGAGATTGGGGAAGGAGGGGCAGGAGCCTTCTTCCTCGAACCTCCAAATCTTGCTCCGTGTGCTGCGGTGTCAATTTCAATTCGGCGCCTCTGCCAACGACGCGCTGGAACGAGGAGCGAGAGGGAGGGTGTGGGCGGAGGGAGGTGTGTGAAAAGGAGCTAAATGGGAGGAGATGGGAAACGGAGTAACAGATGGTTTTGGAAGAGGGGAGACGACATGGGGGGGGGGGGGGGGGGGGGGGGGGGGGGGGGTGGGGGGGTGTAAAACAGTGACAGAGTGTGAGAAATAATAAACAGGGGCGCAGGGAGGGTGATGGTTAAAGAAATTGGGAAGAGGAGAAATGATCACAGGGGAAAGAGGAGATGAAGAGAGGGGGGAGGGAGGGAGGGGAGAAGGGGGGAGATGGAGAGAGGGGAGGGGGGGAGGGAGAGAGGGGGGGATGGAGAGAGGGGAGAGGGGGGGAGATGGAGAGAGGGGAGAGATGGAGAGAGGGGAGAAGGGGGGAGATGGAGAGAGGGGAGAGGGGGAGATGGAGAGAGGGGAGAGATGGAGAGAGGGGAGAACGGGGGAGATGGAGAGAGGGGAGAGGGGGAGATGGAGAGAGGGGGGAGATGGAGAGAGGGGAGAGATGGAGAGAGGGGAGAAGGGGGGAGATGGAGAGAGGGGAGAGGGGGAGATGGAGAGAGGGGAGAGGGGGAGATGGAGAGAGGGGAGAGGGGGAGATGGAGAGAGGGGAGAGGGGGAGGATGGAGAGAGGGAGAGGGGGAGATGGAGAGAGGGGAGAGATGGAGAGAGGGGAGAAGGGGGGAGATGGAGAGAGGGGAGAGATGGAGAGAGTGGAGAAGGGGGGAGATGGAGAGAGGGGAGAGGGGGAGATGGAGAGAGGGGAGAAGGGGGGAGATGGAGAGAGGGGGAGATGGAGAGAGGGGAGAGGGGGAGATGGCGAGAGAGAAAAGCGAGAGTGGGAAGGCAGCGTTCCCTAATAAACTACAGGATATGAGTGGTGGATGGAAGCTGGGACAGGGAATAAAAGAGAGAGAGAGCGAGAGAGAAATGGTGAAGAAACAGAACACGAAGATGTAATCCGTGCAGTTGGGAAGCGCGCTTCCATGAAATAAATAACATGATTTTTTTTTTTTCTCCCCGACGTTATGTTTCCTGCAGTGGTAGAAAAAAAAGGCAAAAATACAAACACAAGGACACGGCTTAGCGCAAAGGACAAGAAAAGTTGCCATCCAATTTATTCTGCTGAAATTGACATGAAAGTGTTCCACATCACCTGTGGATCAGTGTGACTCCCAGCCTGTCAGGTGTGACGAGGGCATTGCTCTTTGCCTACTGGTTTTTGCTCATGTGTAGGTGTGTGTATTTGAGAGTGTGTGTGTGTGTGTGTCTTTATGTGTGCACACTCATATAAGCGAATGGAGTTATTCCTTTGTTGGTGCAAGCCTGTGTCTGAGTGTATTACATTGTTTTACCTTTCTCTGTGTGTGTGTGTGTGTGTGTGTGTGTGTGTGTGTGTGTGTGTGTGTGTGTGTGTGTGTGTGTGTGTGTGTGTGTGTGTGTGTGTGTGTGTGTGTGTGTGTGTGCGTGTATGTGTGTGTGTGTGTGTCTGCTCGTGTGTGGTGGATTTGGTTGTGATGTGTGCCTGTGTGTGTCTGTGTTTGATATTGATGTGTGTGAGTATGTGTGTGTTTGTGTTTGGTTGTGATGTGTGTGTTTGTGTTGTGTGTCTTTGATATTGATGTATTTCTGTGTGTGAGTGTGTGTCTTTGTGATGAGTGCGAGTGTGTGCGTGTGTATCTGTGTGTGTGTGTTGTGATGTGTGTCTGTATTTGAGTATGTGTGAGCAGGTTTGTGTTTGTGTGTGTGTGTGTGTGTGTGATGTGTGTGTGTGTGTGTGTTCAGTTTTGATGTGATGTGTGCCTGTGTGTGCCTGTGTGTGTGTGTGTGTGTGTGTGTGTGTGTGTGTGTGTGTGTGTGTGTGTGTGTGTGTGTGTGTGTGTGTGTGTGTGTGTGTGTCTGTGATGTGTTGTGTGGTATCGTAGCCCAAGTCGTCTACTACTGCTTGGATGGCTGCACTGTTTGATGGCTTGTGTTTGTTTGTCTGCGTGTGGCTTCATGGTTGTGGTGGGGTCGGAGGTGGCGAGGGAGGGAGGGAGGGAGGAGGGAGGAGGGAGGGGAGAGGGAGGGGAAGAGGTAGAGGGGAGAGGGAGGGAGGGGAGGAGGGAGGGGGGGGAGGGAGGGAGGGGGGGGAGGGGGAGGGAGGAAGGGAGGGGAGGGGAGGAGGGGGGGGGAGAGGGAGGGAGGGGGAGAGGAGGGGGAGAGGGGGAGGAGGGAGGAGGAGAGGTAGGAAATGTTAGGAGTTGAGAGTGATTTGTTGGTTTAGAGAGAGCGGAGGCGGGAGGGAGGGAGGGGGGGGGGGGGTGGGAGGGAAATGTTTAGGAGGTTGGAGTTGAGATTTGTTGGTTTTAGACAGCGGAGGTCGGGCCTGAATTCATTTTCAATTAGGGGCAAGCGGGGGAAATTGGAGTCGGTGGGGGGGTGTAGCAACAGCCGGGTGGGGGCGTTTAGCGACCGGGGTGTGTGGGACAGCCTTGAGCTCTGTGTGTCACGCCCGCGGGACGACATTTCAGCGGCCAACTGACAAAATCGATGGACACACACTGCATCACACACACCGCGGGACGACATTTCAGCGGCCAACTGACAAAATCGATGGACACACACACACACACACACACACACACACACACACACACACACACACACACACACACGCGCGCTCGTGCTGTGCTGTGTTCTTACCCTGGCTCGTCTCGTCTGCGGTCGCCGTTTTAGAAAGAAAAAAAAACATTTAGAAAAAGAAGATGTGAATCATTCGCTCTGGCCTTCTCCCTTCCGTACCTCGCTGCCTAACTGCTCTCCAATGAAGGACAAAAGAAGCCACCCAAAAACAAACAAAACAATAACCGCAGACTAATCTCCATGGTAACCTCTCAGTGCGCCATGCGTCATGTTCAAGTCTACTGTAAGCCACAGAGGATGGATCCGGCAGAGTTGCACATTTCTACCAGCGCCTTAAAATCTTCCTTCAGGGATTAGGAGGCGGGGGAGGGAGGAAGAGGAGGAAGAGGAGGAAGAGGAGGAAGGCTTAAGGAAGGAAAGGGGAACCACCGCTGGGGTGGCGCTGGAGACTCAGTGTCTGGTTAAAGTGCTGGCTCACCACCCAGACACACCACCCCGCCTTTTGCCTCAGACGGACAAACGGACGGACGGATGCATGGAAGGACATACGGATAGACAGAGACGGCAAAGTAGGAAGACGATGGACACGAAGACAGACAGACAGCCAAGTCGATAGATGGACGGATAAACAGACTGCAAAGTAGACAACCATAGATAGGAAGACAAAGAGCAAAGCAGACAGACACACGGCAGACGGAGACTACAAAGGCGGGGAGAAAGACCGCAAGACGGCACAGACAGGACACGTGGGCAAAGTAGGCAACGAGACAAAAAGGAAGACCGAAAGACAGAGACTGCAAAGGCAGACGACGGAAAGAACGCAAGATTGACGGACGGACAGACAGACATGTCCAGTCAGACAGACAGACAGACAGCCAGAGAGAAAGAGGAGACGGAAAAGACAGACAGCAAAGCAGAAAACAGTCGGGTAGACAGACACTGCAAGATTGACGGACAGACAGACATGGATAGACAGATTGACGGATGGAGAGACAGACATGTCCAGACAGACAGATAGCCAGGATGACAGAGGCGGTTGAAGGGGCTTCCCAAGGTGCCCCCCCCCATGTCTCACCTCCCCCGGCCAGACAGCCGTATAATCAGCCGGAGGCACGCGTCCAACTGACAGGCAGCCACTCCTGCACAGACAAACTGTTGATCTACACGCCAAACTTGTCAAAAGTAATCAAGTCTGAGAGGTTTTGAGGCGCGTTCACAGCCCCAGAGAGCACACGAAGGGCCCGCTGCAGCCCTCCTTCCAGCCCGCCCAACTAACAGGCTGATTGGAGCCTTCCAGGGGGGAAACCGCGCCGCGTTGGGCCGCCGCTTACCAAGGAGCGCAGCTGCGTTCAGCATCACGGAGATGGGCCGACCCGTGCTCGGACGCAGGTTAATGCATTTCCTCGTTTGCACCAAAAAAAAGAAAAAACGCAAATGCGCCAAACAAGATTGCGCTCCATGAAAGCCTCACGAAAAAAACCTTTAGGAGGATAAATGCCCTGAGACTGTGAGAGAGAATTTAAAACACGTTGAGAAGTAACCGTAATGACGGAGGGTGACCCTTAAAACAAAGGACGCACTGACAAAGTGTCTTTCCCCCAAAATACGTTCAGGAAACTTGCTTGCATTCAAGATGAACGACGTACACAGCATCTCCAACAGGAAGGCGGGTCGCGTCGAGCTGTTCCCCAGTCCTATCGGTCTTTTCCTGCCTCCTTCTTGTTCCTCGTGTCGCTCAGCCTCATGAATATTAACCAAAGACCACAAAGTTAAAACGGAAGCCATCAATAATCCAGCGCCCCTAACCTCCATGTTCCCCTCCAAACCATTGCAGATCTGAGAAGATGTGTTGTTGTTTTTTTTTTACACCGTGTGTATTTAGCTTCAGCAAAATACAGATTTAGCTTCAGCATAATACAGAGCAGAATTAAATGGGGGTAATGGCTACTGTGCACCTCATCGTCAACCACTGGCCAGTGTCCACTAATGGTGCACTTTATCACATTCAGCTCATTCAAACATCGTATGGAGAGCGGAAAAGCCTTGTAAGGAGCTCGCTCCAACATTTAAAGATCCCTCCCCTGCTGTTTTATTGTGTTATCCATTCCCCATGCAAAACCCCAACGTGTAAGAGCCTCTCTGAGTTTTAAACAGGCTCCACGGGCGCTGAACCAACAGCCTCACAGCGCTGGATCAGGGAGGTGGTGGTGATCCTGCAGTGACCTCTTTGCCCTTGTCTTTAATTAATATCACACACACGGCAGAAACGTTTAAGCTGATTAACTGTATTATCTCACACCACTTAACACTGACGGGGAGTGTGTAGTGCGTAAGTCAAATGTAGTACAGATCAATGATAAAGTGTTTTTAAGAGATTATTTGAAAACGCCCTTCCCCCCCTTTTGGTGAACGTCCAATTAGATTTTTAATGGCGATTGAATGCTTTTTCAACCGGCGTCGGAAATAACGGTATTCTGAAAAATCAATACAAACCCACATGTCTTATTCATGTTATTGATGCCGCTGATTCCAAATGCCATAGGGATCGTCACACATCCACACACACACACACACACACACACACACACACACACACACACACACACACACACACACACACACACACACACACACACACACACACACACACACACACACACACACACACACACACACACACACACACACAGCTGGAGCAGTTAAAGGTTATTGATAACCAGACTCGGGACAATGCTGACCGCTTGACCTCTGACCCCTGAACTTCGGTTATGCCGGCTCAAGGCAGCTGATGAATATGTGCGAGTGTTAAAACGGTCCATAGGCTCCGGTCCATATGCTCTTAAAATGGTTCTACGGTGAAAGTGGCTCTTCGTACAAGGCTAACATTCAATGTCTTCATGGAGTCCTGAATCGACCACATCCTGTTAAGCCAAACAACAAACAACAAACCTTTTTTATTACTTCAGAACAAAGGAAGCAGGCGAGGTATGCGGGCTGCAAAAGCCGCAGGCAATGAGGCGCAAGGGGGCTTTCACTCTATCAAAGTACATTGGCATAATCCAATATTTGCTATGGCTGCAACCACAGTGCTTTGGCCGGTAACCAGAATCAATACAAATACATTGCACTGTCAACAAGCACCTCTCCTCGTGAGGTGGGAGAGGCTCATCGAGCCAGGCCAGGGGCTCGCTGGTCATTCTGCTCTCGTTCAAAGCTGCGCCGTAAAAACCAAAACGGTAAAACTGAAGGAGATGAGGAAGTCACTTTAGGTGCTTCGGCCGTTGGTGACGGCTCCAGTGAGGAACCAGCGCTTTTATTGTGATTTGTGGTTCCCTCTCCGTCCTGATCGGCCGCGTGTGCCGTGAGTCCTCATCCTACAATCAGCGGCTCCACTCAGGGCCGCTCTCAGGGCCCCTGGGGGGCCCCGTGTCCTGGTGCACACGGAGGGTCACGACGAAGAAGGAGAAGAAGAGGAAGAGAGGCTCACACGGTGAGCGCAAGGGTGCATGACCCCATCCCCTCCCAACACACGCACACACACACACACACACACACACACACACACACACACACACACACACACACACACACACACACACACACACACACACACACACACACACACACACACACACACGTGGATGCATAGACAAACACACACATAAGTACACACACACACACACACAAATGCACATGCACACACACGTAGATGCATAGGCAAACACCCCCACACACACACACACACACACACACACACACACACAGGCACACGCACACACCACATACATATACACACACACATAAAAACACACACACACACACACACATGGATGCATAGGCATACACCCACATACATACACACACACAAAGGCCCACGCAAACGCACGCACACACACATGCACACACAGCACACATGGCTGCACAGGCACAGTAAACTGTAAGGATGCGCCTCATTAAGTTTGGTTGAGTTGGAAACTAGACCCCCCCCCGCCCGCCCGCCTCGGCACATCGAGGCGGGATCCACAAAAGCCTCACAGAGCAGCAACCAATCCCCAGCAGAAGAAGAACCCAAACAAAAACAACAACACGGAGGCCGACCACAGGCTCACGGAGAGCCTTTTGTACCCGTCTGCCAGGTTCAGCCTTCCACCGGTAGATGTTACACCAGCATATGCCTCCCTCAACGCTCTACCCCCACCCGCCCCCCCCCCCACCCACCCCACCCCCCGCCCGACACACTCTCTTGGGCTGAGCGTCTGTCTCCCCCGACCCCCCCCCCCCTGAGGTGGGTGTGTGTGACCTTGGCTGTGTGGCGACCTCGGCCCGGCCGTGACTCACCGATCTCGCAGCTCTCTCCAGAGAAGCCCTGGGGGCAGTAGCAGCTGTAGCCGTCCCCCTCCTGCAGACACCTGCCTCCGTGGAGGCACGGGTTGGTCTGGCACGGGTCCTTCTCCACTGAACGGTCAGGGGTGGGGGGACAGGGTGGGGAGGGAGGGAGGGAGAGGTGATGAGGGAGAGGTGATGAGGGAGAGGGAGAGAGAGAGAGAGAGAGAGAGAGAGAGAGAGAGAGAGAGAGAGAGAGAGAGAGAGAGAGAAGAGAGAGAGAGAGAGAGAGAGAGAGAGAGAGAGAGAGGGAGAGGGAGGAGGTGGTGAGAGAGAGGAGGGAGAGAGAGGGAGGGAGGGAGGGAGGGAGGGAGAGGGAGAGGGAGAGGGATAGAGAGTAGGTGGTGAGAGAGGATGGAGTGAGAGAGGAGGTGGTGAGAGAGAGGGAAAGAGGTGAGGGAGTGAGAGAGAGAGAGGAGGTAGTGAGAGAAAGGGAGAGAGGAGGGAGTGAGAGAGGAGGTGGTGAGAGAGAGGGAGAGAGAGGAGGGAGTGAGAGAGAGGGAGGAAGAAGGCGATAGACAGTTGAGAGGGGAGAGAGAATGCAGGGATAGAGAGAGACAGAGATAAACGTTCAGAGGGAGGTGAGGGGGGAGAGTGAGAGGTGAGAGGGAGCGAGAGAGCGAGATAGGGGAGAGGTAGGCGGTGAGGGAGAGAAGGAAAGAGGTCAGGGAGAGAGAGAGCGGTTTGGGGAGAGTGATAGAGGTGGAAGAAAGAGCGAGAGATATAGAGGTGGATGGAAATAGTTAAGAGAGGGGTAAAACAGATTAAGAGAGAGAGATTGAGGCACGGGGGGAGGGGAGAGGTTGCGATGGAGGGATGGAGGGAAAGGACAAGGGTTAATTAGCAAGATGAAAATAGACAGTGTGAGACAAACGCACGTTTAGAATTCGCTTTTTACCAAAGAGGGTGCAGTGACACGCAGTGACAAAGAGAGCCTCCAACATAGACAAACTATTCTACCATCGCTCTATGCCGCTTTTCTCAAAGGTTCAACTGCCTGCAAGGGTGTGGCGGAGACAGAGCGAGGGTGGAGGAGACAGTATGTGGAATAAGGGAGGTGGTGCCATGGGACATGGGGGGGGAGGCGCGCCCTGTCCACTGCCGCCCACTCCCTGTACCTGCCAGTCTCCAGGTGACTGATTGGCTGTTGTGATGTCTGTCACAGTCCCGTTTTATCATGACTGATGCCTGGCAGGCAAAAAGACACGGGGCTGCCAGAACGCGCACACGAGCAAACACACGCGCACACACACACACACACACACACACACACACACACACACACACACACACACACACACACACACACACACACACACACACACACACACACACACACACACACACACAAACACACACACCCCACCCACACACCCACACCCACACACAAATACACTAACCCACACAACTGGGTCCCACTAAATTAGCTGATCATTGCCCAGTCGGGCACATCGGCGGGCACCTATTTTTATAGCGCATTACAAGCGTTGCAGGGACGGTGATAAAGACCTGCTACCTGGCCTGGGCCATAACTCTACCGCTGTTTCAGGGAGATGTTTCGGGGGCCGAGCTTGGCAGTAATATGAAGATTAAGTCGTAATTATTTCCCTTGTATTCAGGATGAGGCAGGGGGGAGGAGGATCTGACAAGGACAACTAGAGTGCACCCTGGGTTGTTATTTTCGTCGGTGTGTGTGTGTGTGTGTGTGTGTGTGTGTGTGTGTGTGTGTGTGTGTGTGTGTGTGTGTGTGTGTGTGTGTGTGTGCCTTTATTTTTAGTCTATCATACCCTGTGTGTGAGGGTGCCTATCTGAATGCTAAGCATGCTTATCCGAGTGTGCTACGTGTGAATGTGGGTGTGAGCATGCATGCATGAGCGTTTACTGAAGTGAATGTGTGTGTGTGTGTGTGTGTGTGTGTGTGTGTGTGTGTGTGTGTGTGTGTGTGTGTGTGTGTGTGTGTGTGTGTGTGTGTGTGTGTGTGTGTGTGTGTGTGTGTGTGTGTGTGTGTGTGTGTGTGTGTGCGGGTGCGTGTACACACTCTTAACATTTGAGGAGAGTGATTAGATTAGTTCCGATTAGAAACAGTGCTTCAAACAGTTGCGAAGAGGAGTGTAACGAAGGTGTGCGTTTGTGCGTGCGGACGTGCGTTTTATGTTAGTGTTGTATGTGCATGTTCGGCAACACGGCGGGCAGCCGGGTAGATTAAGTGTCGTTTTATTATCCAGTCCTGATAGCACGGGAGCCTCTGACACAATCTGCCAGAGCATCTTCCATAATAACTGCCAGACTCGCTTAATGATGTATGAGCAGGGAGATAAAAGTTCACCTCCTGGCGTCAGAGGAACCGCCGTCTGCGTGTTTGTATAGTATCGATGTGTTGGTTTGTGTAAGTGTGTGGGTGTGTGTGGGTGTGTGTGGGTGTGTGTGGGTGTGTGGGTGTGTGGGTGAGTGTGTTTTCATCCGTCTTATGAAGCAGCGCTTGCCTCTGCTCCTCAGGGTGAATCAGACACGGCTGGGGGGACATATAAGGATAACTCGTGCTGAACTTCTTTCCTATTGGGGTCGAGCCCCCTCCTCGTTATGGAGGGAGGGGGCCCCCTCGCTCGTTATGGAGGTAAAAGGCCCCACCCTCGTTATGGAGGTTGGGGCCCCTCCCTGGTTATGGAGGTAGGGGGCCCCATTGTGGGGGAGGCACTGAATTGAATAGCAAATTGAAACAAAGGCAGAAAACATTTGGAAAAGGCTCATTGTTTTCAGCCATGTGACCTTTAAAACCAAACGTAAGCATATCTTAAAGGTTGGGTATGGAATTCTATTTTTTGGCCATTTGTGCAAAATTACTTGAAATCCTTATCATAACCCACTTACAGCCACTAAGTTAGAAGTACTGACATGAAAATTAAACAAGTCAATCATCTGTGGAACGGGCAGGGCTCGAAAAACTCCAGCCAATGATTTCCAGACCCACCGAGTGGCATTGGACAGTAAGTACGTCAATCAAACGGTCGTACTGCGCTCCCCGTCCCCGTCCCCCGCTCCCCGCACGTGACCCCTTCATGCAAGTACTCAAAGCTCGTGACCCAGAGCGAGCTTCTGTTTGTTGTTATCCTGCGGTAGCTACTGGAGCTAGCTAACTAGCTAATGGCTCGCTCTCGCGCATCTGTGTTCGCGACCCGTACATGATTGCGCGTCCATGTACTTGGAATGGGTGGAGTCAGAGTCAGCGTTGAAGGAAAGGGGGTGTGACCATTTGAGTTGTGTATTTTCAAAATCTGCTGGCGTTTCGCAAATCCCATACCCAACCTTTAGCAAGCAGTATGGTACGACTCTGCAGTGCACATGGAATGGATGCGGCAGAGAGAGCCTCTGTATGATGTGGGCCCATTAATTACCCCATGGCAATTGGTCTTCATAGAAAGCCTAATACTGCTTTTCTGTTTTTGTGTGTGTAAACATATTTGTATAAATGTGTGTGTGTGTGTGTGTGTGCCTGCGTGCGTGTGTGTATATATATCTGTGTTTGTTTGTGTATGAATGCGCATAATTGTGCACAAGTGTGTCTATAAATGTGCATGTGTGTATCATTTATTTGTATGTGTATGAGTGTGTCTATAAATATGTGTATGTGTGTGTAATGTGTCCCATTGCATAACTATGTTTCTGTGTGTGCGCTTGGTAGAAACGCGTGTGTCTGCATGTGTACGTGTGTATCGTTACGTGCATTTTAATTGCGTACCGCGTTGTGTGTACCAGGGCTAATTTTACTGTTCTGATTATCTTCACCGAGCCACAACCTCAGGAGCACAAATTAAGCACAGTGTGGTTCTTTGTTGCGCCAAGCCCGGTTTTATAAATAAAGATTGCCTTGACAAGAGCCATTCCCGGAGCCGGGGGACTGGGACTCGGAGCACTCCATGTCGGGAACGGCAACGGCAAAATACACAAACTATATTTGGCCGCCAGCCGTAATAACTTTGTGTAGGAGCTTTCATTGCCCACGTTAAAAGTAAAAAAACCTTGCATTTAGGACTGTTAGGTTAGCGCTGATGGATCCATTGCGATAAAAGGGATGATTACCCATCAAACTCAAGTGCATACAAAACTTTTATTATTGGGTGTTGATGCTATATGTGAACCGTATTTCACGCAGCTGTGTGTGTATGTATCTGAGTGTGAGAGAGAGTGAGAGTGAGAGTGAGTGAGTGAGTGAATGAGTGAGTGAGTGACTGAGAGTAAGTGAGTGAGTGAGTGTGTGTGCGCTTGTTTGCGCATGCGTGCATGTAACTGTGACTCAGAAAATCAGTGTCTATGGCCTGCAGTTTGAAGAGGTGGGAAGGTAGGAAGAGAAGGAGGATTTACAAATAAAGACATGGGCACTTTAATAAGCAACCCAGAGTGATGGCGAGAGCATGGCGAGGACAGCGCCGCTGTACTGTGGTGAAGCAGCTCATTGATTCGCTTGGCAGACAGTTAGTGACGACCTATTACACACCAATGAGGCCGTAGTCCTCACCCTCCGTCTTCCCGCGGCAGTCTGCTGACGTAGCGCTTGACATCTACGTCAGCTCATAAGATGACACCGGGTTTTTAAATGCGCTCATTCTGCAAATGTGTGCCGCGTGAAACAAATGTATGCCACAAAAAGTGCATGCGTGCAGCAATGCTCTGTTCTTCTAATGCCAGCATTTCTTCACAGAGGACGGGAGCGAAACAGAAAGACAGACACACACACACACACACACACACACACACACACACACACACACACACACACACACACACACACACACACACACACACACACACACACACACACACACACACACACACACACACACACACACACACACACACACACACACACACACACACACACACACACACACACACACACACACACACACACACTATCATCCACAGTGAACTAATTCGCAGTCACATCCAACAAACCCAACCCCACCTTAAGGGTCCGGAAACACAGACATGCGCTCCTCCTCTAAATGGGTGTAATTGGGTAATTTTGTTGTGATGGCGAAGGCTGTCGAAGCGGGATGCTTAATAGTCTCTCGGCTGGTGTGAATTACCTCCAATGACGGTGAATTACCGCCAATGATGGTCACGAAACCCAGGTGAAATACAGGGTGGTACCGAATCAGTCTGGCTAAGATATTACGAATCTGAGAGAGAGAGAGAGAGAGAGAGAGAGAGAGAGAGAGAGAGAGAGAGAGAGAGAGAGAGAGAGAGAGAGAGAGAGAGAGAGAGAGAGAGAGAGAGAGAGAGAGAGAGAGAGAGAGAGAGAGAGAGAATGAGAGAGAGAGAGAGAGAGAGAGAGAGATGACGTGTGAAGAAGAGAGAGAGAGATGGGAGGGAGAGGGGGAGAGAGAGACAGAGACAGAGACAGAGACAGAGAACAGAGAGAGAGAGAGAGAGAGAGAGAGAGAGAGAGAGGACGGGGAGAGAGAGCGGGAGGATGGAGAGAGAGAGAGTCGAGGAGTGAGCCACCATCCTCCTTCAGTGCTAGTTGCTGCTGAGTGGATGATTAATTACACGCTCCTGAAATAGGACTTCTTTCCCTATTCAGACTATGGGAGTGTACTGTTTGACAGAGTGCATCACAGAGGGAGAGAGATGGAGGGCGAGAGAGAGAGAGAGAGAGAGAGAGAGAGAGAGAGAGAGAGAGAGAGAGAGAGAGAGAGAGAGAGAGAGAGAGAGAGAGAGAGAGAGAGAGAGAGAGAGAGAGAGAGAGAGAGAGAGAGAGAGAGAGAGAGCAAGAAAGAGAGAGAGCAAGAAAGAGAGAGAGCGAGAGAGATAAGAGGAAGGGATAAAGAAAGAAAGAAAGAAGAAAGAAAAAAAGAAAAACCAAGAACATGAGAAACCATGAAAACATTTAAGGGTGAGAAATTGTAGCAAAGGCAGATCAAGGAAACACTGAAACACAGGAGCAAAGAATGCAGCAGACTGCGATGGGAGGGATATCTGAGCCTCATAGTAGCTTGGTTTTCCAGGCCCACCTCCAAGGTAGGACAGCATTAGAGCTGAATATCATGTCAGCCAGACTGGAGCCATTTACCGGGCTACCAAAGGGTCACTGTGGATTCACGGTGAAAAATAGATTATCTTTGTGTTAAAGCGTACGTGGGGGCACACTGTCCCGGTGTGGACGTGAACAAAATGTGCGTCGGCTGTAAAGTCGACTGGAACAGGGGATTGCAACAGGGGTGAGAAACTCACACAGCCTCATAAAGCCGGCAGCCGAGGGACGAGCCAACCACAGCCACCTGAAACCTGCTGGAAGGGGATGCTGACACAGGAACAAAATGGTGCTCTTAGCGGTGGCTCTGACACACGCAAGAACACACACACACACACACACACACACACGCAAGTGCATACAATCACACACACACAGGCATAAATGCACACAGGCACACACAAACCGACCACAACACACAGCATACAATGCACACACACACCCAGGCCACACACACACAACACACACACACACACACACACACACACACACACACACACACACACACACACACACACAGTATAATGTTTGATGTGGGGATGTGTGTCTTTGGATTAGTGTGTGTAGGAGTGGTTGTGCGTGTGGATGTGAACATATGTCAAGTGTTGTTCCATGTGAGTGTGCGCGGTTGGGATGTTGAATGTTTGTGTGTCCGGTTATATGATTGTATGCCTGGTTGTGGCGCACACACACACACACACACACACACATTGCGCGCACACACACACACACACACACACACACACACACACACACACACACACACACACACACACACACACACACACACACACACACACACACACACACCTCCGTGCCCTTACCCTTAGGGTTGCTGAAGCTTGTAATAGCTTTGCGGAGAGAGGACTCACGGCTACGCCAGTTACACATCGGCCTATCTGAGTGGGATAGGCCGTCGCATGGCCACGACCAAAGCAACCCTCTTAAACTTTAATGTTACATCCCTTGCATTTACCGGAGCTCGGAAGGGATCCATATACATGAGCGATACTATAAGGATGGCTGCATTAAGTTGCAATGGCGCGCTAAAAATACATAAGTCATCATCGTAAGGATGGCGTAATGAGGTTCGAGAGTGAGGCGGACTTTGTAATGTGTCTTGCATGACGGCCGGCGTGAACATCCGTTGTGCGAAATTTAATGATGTTATGACACGCTGGAGTCTTGATGCATCAGATATCACATCTGCGTCTCCGCGGCGGCAGTCGAAACGGTTTCATCACTCATCGTAAAACTGTCCCCTTCTGTAAAATCAACATTTGAAATAAGTTCTGCCACATCGCTTTCCTCCGCGCAGTCACCGACGCGTGTAAAGTCGTGCCTTGAGTTTGTTTTTAGTGTCTCCAGTTTTGTTTGTTTTTTGCCAAAGTGCCCTCAGACCACCTTTTTTATTGCAAAAGGTAAAACAAACAAGTCAGCAGCACTGAGACAGTGTGTCACCGTAACCTTTGACCAATCATCACCGAAGTCTCTGGCTGCCCCAGGGTTCTATCTCACCGCGGTGACAGCAGGAGAGGAGGAGGAGGAGAGAGAGAAAGGAGCGAGAGAGCGAGATTAAGAGAGCGAGAGCAAGACGGAGAAAGGGAGAGAAGGCGCGAGAGAAAGAGAGACACACACACACACACACACACACACACACACACACACACACAGGCATAACACACACACACACACACACACACACACACACACACACACACACACACACACACACACACACACACACACACACACACACACACACACACACACACACACACACAGTCGGTAGCAGATAGGTAAAGGCCTAGGAGGAGACACAGGTCGCTATATGATCCCTGTATTACGGTGTCCCCTCCAGACAGACGGCTCACTCAGGTCCAGATGAGGCTACTATTACTGCCACCGCCGGTGCAGATCGCACAGCCAAGGAAATATGAAACCCATTTCTGCTCCAATATGGATGACAACTCTTCTGCTTCGGTACAGCGTGCACTGCCACCGACCCCGCCTCGAACCTCGGGCCGGCAGCACGCTGAGTGATTTACAGAGGGGTGGAGCGGGGTGTGGGTGAGAGGCGGCGAGCAAGGGAGGACGGGGAGGGAGACGGGGAGAGGGAGACAGACAGAGAGAAGGGCAGAGGGGGGAGACAGAGGAAGAGAGAGAGGGAGATAAAGAGAGTGAGACAGAGACAGAGAGAGAGAGGGAGAAAGAGAGCGAGACAGAGAAAGAGAAAGGGAGAGAAAGAGAGTGAGACAGAGAGAGGGAGAAAGAGAGGGAGAGAAAGAGAGAGAGAGAGAGAAAGAGAGAGGGAGAGAAAGAGAGCGAGACAGAGAGAGAGGGAGAAAGAGAGGGAGAGAGAGAGAGAGAGAGAGAGAGAGAGAGAGAGAGAGAGAGAGAGAGAGAGAGGGAGAGAAAGAGAGCAAGACAGAGAAAGAGAGAGAGAGAGAGAGAGAGAGAGAGAGAGAGAGAAGAGAAGAGAGAGTGAGACAGAGACAGAGAGAGAGAGAGAGAGAGAGAGAGAGAAGGAGAGAAAGAGACAGAGACAGAGACAGAGAGAGAGAGAGAGAGGGAGAGAAAGAGAGCGAGACAGAGACAGAGAGAGAGAGAAAAAGTGAGAAAGAGAGAGAGAGCGAGCGAGAGAAAGAACGACAGAGAGAAGAGGGAGGGATTAGAAACCAAAGCATGTAAAGATTTGAGATCCACTAGTCCATAGCTTTGTGTTCATTTTGTGCGACCTGCCTTGCTCCCACGCACCTCCACTAACGATGCCGGGCACCCCGGTCGTCTGAATAGCAGCACGCCTCGGGGCCTCCGCGGCTAGACCCCGGGGTTGTGCCTTCCCTGTTCCCCTGTTCCCATCTCCTAACCTCAGACTAGTTCACCGGGCTGAGCCCCCGGTTATGCAGCGGGTGGCCGGCTGTGAGCTCTGCACCTCTGGCTGCAAATGAGGTGAGCCACCGCGGACGTTCAGCCGACGAAGAGCCAGGGTGTCCGCCCCCCCCCACTGGACCTAGACTGCAGCCACTGCCCTCTCTGGCCCGTAGAGAGAGCCCTAGGAGGGAATATCACCAGAGTGGTCTGCTGTACGCTGTCTGCGGGGTCGACTGGGGTTTCACCGAGGCAGGGGGGGAAAGGCTGCCAGGGTAAATGTCACCTTGGCCTGCTTTGTTCCCCCCCCCCCTCCTCCTCCTCCCGAAGCCACCTCCTGTATCAACCCCCATCGAAGAGGGAAATGAATACGAATTAATATTAATACGCGGCGTAATCAAACACTCGAGCCCTTATGAGATAAACGGGGAGCCATTTGGATATTAAAACTCAAACGAGCCAATATTTTGTAAGGTAAATTAACTATAAGACACATTGTTGAGGATTCAGCCGAATTAATAGTCTTCAACGATAGCCTCTGGCCAGTGGAGTCCGGCAGGGGGGGGGACTACTCTGTGAGGAAAGTAATAAGCAGGATACGCTTAGAGAAATTAGTGCTTCAGCGAGAAAATGAGCAGTTCCGGCCATGTGCGTCACACAGATATAAACAACCTGTGTGTGAGTGCACAGCTCCACAGTCAAGCGTGCGTGTCTCTGTGCTAGAGCAGTATTGGAAAAAGGTGGTTAGCGCAATTGTATCGTGGATTTAGTAAGGCAGCATAAATATTACATTGTTTTAGTCAGCCGGTATTCTTCTTAATAGGTATTAAAGTACTTGATATCTAACGGGCCTTAGAGTCCGGATCATGACCTCAGGTGACACCACATTGGAACGCTGTGTTCTGACTGGATGGAATTCCATCCTCACCCAGCGCGTTCCACTTGCATGGAAAATGTTGTCATACTTCGAGGTGAAGTGTGTGTGTGTGTGTGTGTGTGTGTGTGTGTGTGTGTGTGTGTGTGTGTGTGTGTGTGTGTGTGTGTGTGTGTGTGTGTGTGTGTGTGTGTGTGTGTGTGTGTGTGTGTGTGTGTGTGTGTGTGCTGTGGGAAGATTCAAATAGCGTCTTTGAGATATGGTGGAATATCTGCGGAAAGTGAAAGATTCAGCACTCCTGTACATTGAGTAGAAGTGCACAATGCGCAGTCCGTTTATCAAGTCTGGTTGAGTTCATTTACATTTGTTTGTGCGGCTGTGATGCAGACGACAGCAGTATGTGAGCATATTAGATGTAAATGTTATACAGCCACAAAATATATTCAATAACAATGTACTGTAGCCAATCATAAATCTTGTTTTGTATACTGTCGTAAACAGTGGAAGAATTCCCCTCTTATTTTAATTAACCGTAAATTTGTCACATTGCATGGGCCAAACGCACGCGTACGCGCGCGCACACACACACACACACACACACACACACACACACACACACACACACACACACACACACACACACACACACACACACACACACACACACACACACACACACACACACACACACACACACAGACCTATTTACAACTCACACATACAACAAAAAATCCTGAGACTAGCAATTAGCCATGACGCTGGAGACCTGACTCAGCAAAGATTCTGCATCGCTGAAAGGAGCTTCACACCACATTAGTCAGTGGAGCGACGCGACCCAATCCAACTCCACCTGACGGCAAAGAAGACTAATGTTCATCCCAGTGGAAGGCCGGAATGCCTCCATTTCCTTATTAATGGATTATCTGTATTACTCTGAAAGACAGACGGACGGGCGGAATGGACAGTAAGCTAGTCTCTGGCCGGTCTAACAAGTCAGTCTCTAGATTACTGCAGACGAGTTCAAATCAGGGTGAACGGGGGCGTTTCACTCCCTTTCCCTTCGAAATTGTTTCGACCGTTAATGCGGCTGAAGGCCTGGATGGCCGGGGGGGGGGGGGGGGAGCGTGTAATTGGCTAACACAAACAACAAACTCGGCCAGCGCTAGTCAACTTTTCCCGGTAGGAAACACTGTGTAGCCTCGCGGCTGTAGAAATCCACTTATTAAAAAGCAGCCTTCTGAAAGCTTCATCCACTACGGCATATGAGTTTCTCTCCGGTGGAACATCTGCGAGACCGCCGACCTCTGCACAGTCTCCCCCCCCCGCCGGAAGCTCAGAGCTGTATCGTAGTAGTTTGGACCCAAACACAAATGTCTTGTCTCATCGGACAGTTAGATGGTTGGATGGTGTGTAAAAGATTTGTGTACCGGGGCATGGCATTCATTATTCATGCAATGGTTTATATATGACGGTGGCTCTACCCTTGTTACATTACTTATTTAGACACATCTACAGGGGCGATATTGTGGCAGTGCGCTGACGGCTAATAACAAAGTCAGATGTACAAGTAAAGAAAGATTTATGCAAGGGGAATATCTCTAGTTACAAGTACACTTTCATTGTAGATCAAGAGCAAGGGATGGAGAGAGAGGGAGAGAGAAAGATAGAAAGAGAAAGAAAGAGAAAGAGAGAGAGCGCTAGAGGGAAAGAGAGACACACAGCGAGATGGATTTCTCCCTTTCATTCGCTCACTCATTCTCTCTCTCTCAGAAGAACAAACTGTCATATTTATTCATATTAATGGCCTGAAGTTTGTGTGTTCGCCTGCATCCACATACATATGTGCATAAGTCCAGCGTCTTGCTGTATTTCACTCTGACATGCAAACATTCCGAGTCACACACACACACACACACACACTGATGCAGAGACTACCGTGACATTTCATAGCACCTTCCTCCATGCTGTACCATTATTATTGTGACAGCAGTGCTAGTAATTAATGTTGGCCAAAGGGTCTGTGTGACACTCCACAAAAGGTCCCCCCCCCCCTGCTCTCTCTCAGCCTCAGGCGACTGCTTCTAATCCCCGTCATCTGAACCGTGCTGTATTCTCTGTCTACAAGTCGAAGCACTATCTCCAGCCCATTTCTTATGAATCCCCAACCTGTTACTGCACGCAACACACACACACACACACACACACACACACACACACACACACACACACACACACACACACACACACACACACACACACACACACACACACACACGCTTCATGCTTCATAATCCCTGCCACGGTCTCCCTCACGGAGCTCTCCGCGGTGGTCTCTAATGTACCCCGGGACCACCCACCTACGCCTCCTCACCCGCCACGAAGGGGCGAGGCTTTGTGTAGTGCATTGTGTCAGGCAAGGGGCCCTGCTGGGCCTTTGCGCTGTCTCCAGTGCGAGAGCGAGCAAGACAGAGGAAGAGAGAGAGAGAAAGAGTGAAAGAGGGAGAGGGAGAGGGAGAGGGAGAGAGAGAGAGAGAGAGAGAGAGAGAGAGAGAGAGAGAGAGAGAGAGAGAGAGAGAGAGAGAGAGAGAGAGAGAGAGAGAGAGAGAGAGAGAGAGAGACTGAAAGAGAGAGGGACAAGAGAGAGACAGAGAGAGAGAGAGAGAGAGAGAGAGAGAGAGAGAGAGAAAGAGAGGGATAAAGAGAGACAAAATGAGATTGAGAGAAAGAGAGACAAAGAGGGATATATATATAGAGAGACCAGAGCAATGCAAAGAGCAATATATCAAGATATATACGTATATATCTACAGATCCGCTTCCCTGCTTTTGTTTTTTTCTTGTTAGCCAAAAGGCTGAGAGAGAGAGAGACACAGAGAGACACAGAGAGGCAGAGAAAGAGAGAAAGAAAGACGACCAAGCAAACAAGAATCCCAACCGGGTCCAATTGTCCCGTTCCACCATCTCCCCTCCGTGTCCAACACCAGACACACATGTAAACAAACGCCTCATCAACAAACTCTTGTTTCCTCCGATTCACACGTTCCTCCAGTCAACCCTGACCGTGGGTGGCACTGCCATTATCTGATGCTGAGCACCAGCATTCCCGTCTCACAGGGGGAACGTCGGCTGACCACGCACGCCGGATGGGAACGCCAGAATAATGTCTCGCCAGAATGTGCTATTCAAATATCTCCGGGCGCACTGCATGCATAATGGAGCCTGTTTCTGTTGTGCCATTAGGCGGAAGCTGTTCCGCCCCGCGGTAATCATCTCCTCGTATTCCTATTTAGATTTGTACACGAGGCGCAATGCGGGCTGGTTGTGGTTTGAACTCGATTGAAGACGACTTGTGGGATTTTGACCAGGATCAATTGCTTTAAATTTCCAATTTATCAACAGGTTGTAAATTACCTCAAAGTACGAGATCTTCTCTGGCTCTCTCTCTGTTGAGTAGAACAGCTTGTAGGCTAATTTGTGTTATGTTATTTTAAGTGGGCCGGTGTGGCCGGGCACTTTAACATTTTGTACATTTACTTGATTAATTATAGCTAACATTCGTTTGTGATTGTTATTGTCTCACCCACTCACACTTCAGTGCCCTGAACTCAAAGGCCTCAACAGGCTGCAATTCACTTAACGGCCAAAGGAGCTTGTACTGAGAAGCAATTTCTGATTATTACACACAGTACACACTATAACACAAACAAACGAAAAACCTCTCTACATATTAACACGGTGTTTTTTTTATGCTCTGGTAACTTTTCGTCCTCCAACAGGGGACAGGCAGAGAGGATGGATAGAGGTGTTGACACCCGTCAGTGAGGAGGAAGTTGTGCCCGGCAAATTATCTGATCGGCTCTCAGTGCCCTGTGTTTGTCCGAAAAAGACCGGGTCAGATGAGATAGTCTTAACGGGCCCGGTCTCACACGGCGCCAGAGAGGATTATATATCCGTCCCTGACAGGATGCTGTGTGTCCGCCTGAAGAACTTCCTGCCCTCATAATCGTCCCTTATAGAGGACACATTTCATTAGGACTTTCCCGTGCTCTCTCCAGGAAACCCGCGCGTGTTTGTGCGCGTGTGGGGTATATAATAACAGTGCAAGGACAGGCATTGTGAGGAATACATAGGAGTCGCTCTGTTCTATGCAACAGAGAGCGTCAGAGAATATCTCATATTTTGTGTTAGATTACAACCTGTTGATGTATTGGAAATTTAAAGCAATTTATTCAGGTTCAGGTCAAGTTGTCTTTGAATGAGTCCCTCCACAGCCAGCGCACACTGTGCCTTTTGTACAAATATATATATATTATATTTATATATATATATATATAATATATATATAGTTATATATATATATATATATATATATATATGTATTCATAATGCAAAGGTGATTCATTATTACTATATGTATATATATGTATTCATAATGCAAGGTGATTCATTATTACTTTGTATATATATACAAAGTAATAATGAATCACCTTGCATTATGAATAGGATGACCTATTGCTCAGCGGAGGTCTATTCTTATAACGTTTCAGAGTGAACACGAGTGAATTCAAACAGGGGACAATATTATGAATCTCCGTCTTCAGACGTTAGTGTTTGGTTGTGTTTACTTTGCACTTTGCACACTGTCGTCCCTGCTGCAGCCAGCTGGTCTCATCACACAGCCTACCTCGCCAAGAGCAACAAACATTCACCGCGCTAATAAGCCAGTATGAAAATAATATTGGCAAGAATTGCTCCGCTGACAACTTCTATAACCTCAATCAACTTCTTTCCTCTTCCTCTGTTTCTGCCTGTCTGCTTGCCTATCCATCTCGTTCTTCTCTCTCGTTCTCTCTCTCTCTCTCTCTCTCTCTCTCTCTCTCTCGTTCTCTCTCTCTCGTTCTCTCTCTCTCTCTCTCTCTCTCTCTCTCTCTCTCTCTCTCTCTCTCTCTCTCTCTCTCTCTCTTCTCTCTTCTCTCTTCTCTCTCTCTCTTCTCTTCTCTCTCTTCTCTCTTCTCCTCTCTCTTCTCTCTCTTCTCTACTTTCTCTTCTCTCTCTCTCTCTTCTTCTCGTCTCTCTCTCCCTTTCTCTCTCTCTCTCTCTCTCTACCTCTCTCTCTCTCCATCTCTCTCTCTCTCTCTCTCTTCCCTCTCTCTAAATACAGCTGTGGTGAAGCTCTTACTTGCCTCTTACTGATATAACTTACGGTTCTTTGGAGCACTGATAACGAGGCAGCATGTGCCTCGTTGTGAATGAGTTAATGAGTGAGCTGGAACAAAGGGTTTGTATGTAGAAAGAGGTTTTAATAACTGAAATGAAGATTTTTGTGGTATTGTACGCCCATCGAACCGGGAGACTTTTTATCCTACTGACTAGGGTCAGTTATTCTTGGCGCAGTTGATTCATTTCTTAATCATGAACATATGCTGCATTTGAGCATGTGTCTGTCTACAGCAATCAGTGAGGAGTACGTTGGTTTTTCCATTCAGATAACGCACCACTGCGGCAAACCGTGCATGTAATTACTGTCATCAAGAATCAAACAAAATCAAGACTGTTATTGCTGCGTTAAGTGGTGTTATAAAGAGATAGTTCAACTGTAACTTTGCATTACTCTCCTAGAAACACATTGAAATGAGGCTTATATCTCAGGCCGCCTTAATGCACAGGGTTACCTGGGCTGAAGCCCCAGGGCCTACGACGAACAGGGGGTCTATCAAGAGCCCCCCCCGCCGTCGACAACGGCAAAATGTCTGAAAATAATTTACACATCCTCATTATAAGATCACCTCTCAGGGGGCCTACGAAACCTCTCAGCCCAAGGGCCCAATGGCAGGTTAATGCAGGCCTGTATGTCATGTGTGCCACTGTCCCTGGCGTTGGTCTTTTTCTCCTCCCAAAGTTGCGCATGTGAACTAATGTTTACAGAGTGGGACATATTTAGCTCTTCCCTCATGGCTCACAGCGACGCCTGCTGACCTTTCCATCCTGAGTACTTGACTCGGTCTACAGAGACACTCGATGATGAAGGCGGCTGTGCCAACACGGCGGTGAGTAAGGCCCTTCACCGCTTCCCCCCGTGAATACTAATGCTCGTCGAAGCTACTACCCAGACTACACGGCAGGTAGTTCAGTCTAGTAGCCCGCTCCTCAATCCCAGGCTGAGGGGTACTAGAGTTTCAATCCTTGCCGACGGCAACCTGCCCGTAGGTATCCTTTTGTCTGACTTCCTGACCCCTGTTTGCTCCCGAATGACCCCGGTGGTTACATAAGAGTCACCTTCGGCCTAAAGCGTCCCTGCCAAAGCCTCCTCGCTAAGTCATCGCTTGAGGGATCCTCATGGAACATACCTCAGCCACATTCCCTCAAAAACCTATTGCAGCAAATGCAAACACCCCACACTCGATTCCCGGGGCTTTTCATCCAAAGGATTTAGTGTAGAACACTGAAAATAATAACCCACAGTGATAAAATAAACCATCTGGCGTTCTCATCATGGCTCTAGCGCCTGGCCTCTGTGCATTTACTCCTCCGACCGCGGTGCACTCCGGCACACTCCGGTGGGCTGCTTCGTTATTCGCCCGGTTTAAAAAAAGGGCCCATACACACACAGAGAAGCCATCGTGCTCAGTCAGCACAGCTTGATGTGAGGAGCGCAGTTTTATCCATGGCCCACAATGGGGCCCACACTTCCTCAAGGCTGTGCTTTAACAAATCCCATTCATTTAATACACGGCAGGCCATAGGATGAGCTTTAGGGAGCGCCGAGTGTTTGATATGCAAAAACGGAGAACGACGGCGATTTAACAGAGGAAGGTGGTAGGGTGGCGAAGCCTGAACGAGGATGAGGCGAGATACTGGAAAGGCGGGATTGAGGAAAAAGGAAGCTTTGTGTAAAGAGGAGGAACCGCTTTGCAGATTTTTTTTTTCCCCATGTTGAGTAGGACTGACGGGGGTTTAGGACACCTTGTTCTGCAGACCCTCCGTGACATCCTGGAGAATCATGGCAGATTAGAAGGTACGTAACGCCGCGACACAGGGAGTTCCGCGATGCCTGCGTTCTTATCTCTTAATTCCACCCAGTGATGATGGCGGGGGGGGGCGGGGGTCAGACCCGGCTAGTAGGTTATTGATGTGGAAAGACGTTTGATCCATCTCCAGGTCCTTGAGCCAAGCGAACGCCAGGAATGCCATAACTCACAGGCATCCCATTTCCTGTTTGCAGGCCCTCGGCCACTGTGTCATGCTGATGGTGGCAATTTGAAGGTTAGATAAGCAGTCGGTGCAACGGTACCCCCCCCCCACACTGCCTCCCTCTCCCTCTCACCTCCCAGGGCTCCGTGCCAGCCCTCCCTCTCCCCCTTCTCTCCGCCTCCACCCCCCTGAACACCCGCGGAGCCGCTCTGTAAATCCTGCGCGTGTTTACCTTGTAAACTTTGGCTCCGGCTGTAAACAACGCTGATATTTTTAGGAAGCAGACACTCAAACACGCGAGGCACCTGTCGGAAGTGTGCACGCCGATACGGTGTGCACACCGTTCGGTGTGTTTGTTCTGCGCGTGTGTGTCCTAAGATAAGGTTTGGAGGGATTATGCTGCGTTGCGTTATTCTCCGTTTCATTGCCTGTTTTTTGGGGGTGAATTTCTGCGGGTTTGAGAGAGTGCATTTCCATGTTTGTGTCTGTTTGTTTCAATATTTGTTTCAGTGTGTGTGAGCGTGTGACTGTGTGTGCCTGTTTGTGTCTGTGCGTGCGTGCATGTGTGTGTGTGTGTGTGACTGAGTGTGCCTGTTTGTGTTTGTGTGTGCGCACGTGTGTGCTTGCAGGTGTGTCTGGTTAAGCGCGCCTGCCTGCCTGCATGCGTGTGTGTGTGTGTGAGGCCATCTGTGAGTGATCACCAGTGTGGGCAGTGGGTACAGCAGCAAACACGGACGTCGGACCTTATCCCTGTGATGTACGGCTTGAGGCGGTGACACAGCGCTCTCGGTCTCTCCTGCTCGACGAACGGAGCGAGGTGGCCGTCGTGCGTGCACCGGAGAACCGGGCAGACGTGGAGTAAGCGGCGAGGACGGAGACGGAGAGAGAGGGGGAGCGTGCGAGATGGAGTAGGTTGTCATTGCTCCCCAGGGGCTCGGGGGATTGCATTAGTGCAGCCGCTGATCATTGATTAAAGAGGTTTATAAACTCCTCTCCATCCCCAGAAGATAGGGCATGCGTACCTCTCTCCCTCACCTCCCTCTGTCTCTTCTCTCTCTCTCTCCTCTCTCTCAGAGTCTCCCTCGCTCTCTCTTTCTCTCTCTCTCTCTTCTCTCTCTCTCTCTCTCTCTCTCTCTCTCTTTCTCTCTCTCTCTCTCTCTCTCTCTCTCTCTCTCTCTCTCTCTCTCTCTCTCTCTCTCTCTCTCTCTCTCTCTCTCTCTCTCTCTCTCTCTCTCTCTCTCTCTCTCTCTCTCTTCTCTCTCTCTCTCTCTCTCTCTCTCTTGGTTCCTCTCTCTGTCTCTCACTCTCCTCTCTCTCTCTCTGTCTCTCTCTCTCTCCCCCTCTCTCTGTCTTCCTCTCTCTCTTTCACTCTCTCAAAGTCTTCCTCTCTCACTCTGTCTCTCTCTTTCACAATCTCCCTCTTTCTCCCTCCCTCTCTCTCCTTCCCTCTCCCTCTCTCAGTTCCCTCTCGGCAGTAACGCAGGGGGATCCATTGCGGTAATGTCCCCCCCGTGCAGTCACTGAAGACTTCCAAAGGTCAGCAATAGGAGGCTTTTCTCATGCACTTAGCAGAGCTTTATCACAGCGGAGCGAGAGTCTTCCAAAGAAATCTTAACAGGGATGCAATTGCCATCGTGGGATAGCTCCCTGCATGTACCTCAATTTATCCTTCATTCTGGGTGTGTGTGTGTGTGTGTGTGTGTGTGTGTGTGTGTGTGTGTGTGTGTGTGTGTGTGTGTGTGTGTGTGTGCGTTTGCATGTGCATTTCTGTCTCTGTGCGTGTCTGTTACCAATGGCCCAATTGTCTCGTATCAAGTTGAGGGTGAACCATCTAAATAATCTATACAACTCCTGAAATTCTCTCCTGGAACATCGTGTCAGTTAAGAATTAGTACCGGTGTAAGTACTTATTAAAAATGCATCTCTCAAGCCAGAGAATGCTCACGTGAGAGCAATACGATGGTGAGATGTATGAATATTTATTAACCCTGCTCTCTCTCCGCTCTGATTTTTCCAATAATTGAAGAAAAGGGGAGAGAGTCAACAACCACAACAGCAAGGCGGGCAATTGGGCTTCATTATTATGGTGAGCACCAACATGAAGACATAAAGTGCAGACAGAAGAGCAGCAGGCGAGATAGAAGGGGTTCAGTTGGAGTAAGTGTATTAGAGGCTGGGAGAGTATGAGAGGGTGGAACGAGTCCATTACGAGTCCTGTCTTGTAGTTTGCGTCACCATTGATTTGTGGTGGACCAGGATTCCTGCCCTTCTTCTCCAGTCACATAATTGTGCCCGGGTCTTAAACACTAATTACTTCACTAGTCAGCTTCAAATCTCTCTCTCTCCCTCTCTCCCTCTCTCCCTCTCTCTCTCTCTCTCTCTCTCTCTCTCTCTCTCTCTCTCTCTCTCTCTCTCTCTCTCTCTCCTCCCTCTCTCCCTCTCTCTCTCTCCCTCTCTCCCTCTCTCCCTCTCTCCCTCCTCCTCTTCTCTCTCCCTCTCTCTCGCTCTCCCTCTCTCCCTCTCTCCCTCTCTCTCTCTCCCTCTCTCTCACTCTCTCCCTCCCTCCCTCCCTCTCAAAGTTTAAAGAGCAGGGAGGCGGTTGCCAAACCAAAGGAAAGGAGTGGATTATGGGCTAGAAAGAGAAAGTAAGCAGTATTCGGAGAGCGCCGCCCCCACCAGATGAGATGTCCCTGATATTAACCCTGTTCTGGGAAGCTATAGCTCTATCAACATTATGATGTCCCATTGTGTCTGCTCAGCGGTGCGGCTCTGTGACTGATAGATATGGGTGGGGAAGGGGGATGGGGTCTCAAGGGACTGCATTGCATAATTAGACGAACAGCGGCTGATTAAACAGTCACTCATAATCACCAAGCTAATTGGGATAGCAGAGTCAATTATGAGCCACAATAGAGGGACTCTGGCACTCCACCTACCTGATGGGTTGAATGCCAGGCCCCAATTAGGCAGGAAGGCACCGAACGGGTTCTGGTCAGTGGTCTCCGTCGTCCTCGCCTCTGATTGGCCCCCCGCCTCCTTCTCCTCCTCCATGTCCTCCTTCTCTTTGGGAGTCGGGGTCTTTATTGCCGGAGGAGTCCATCGACCGCCCACCACGAAGGACTCGGACGCCGGGGACCGGGCCTCCGACCCAGTGACGCGTCCCCCCGTGGGGTCCGACACGTTGGTGGGCAGCAGCACCGGGTCCGGGGGTCTGGCCGCAGGTCGATGACTGGCGCGACCGCGAGTACGCCGCGCCCGTCGCCGTCCTCTCCGTCCTCTCCGTCCGTTCAGCCCGAACCCACGAAACGGAGATCGAGGGCTCTTCGGTAGACCGACCGTCCGGGCTCGTCGCCGCGGTGACCGCCTCCGTTCCCATCTCGGGGTCTTCGGCCGTCGTCGTCGTCGTTTGTGCGGTTGTCGCGGTGAGGCGCTCGGCGGACGCCTCAGCGGTGGAGACGGCGGGCGGGGAACCCGGGACCCCCTCTACGCCTCTGCTCTGATCCCTCCCCTGCTTCCGGAACACGGGGGTGAACCAGGAAGTAGAGCTGCCCTCCTTCCTGCTGGAGGTGGAGGCGAAGTGGTTGTCGGTGGGCCGTTGGACGAAGAGGATCTCCCCCCGGGCCTCCTGCTCCGTCCCCCTTGCGGTGGGGTCCTCAGGGCCTGCGCTGGGCTGCTGTACGAGCTGGTAAGCCGTCAGAGTCGTGTGTTCCTCCACCCGGATCGACGGCTCGCTGCCGGGGCCCGCTGCCTCTGAGTCAGTGTCTAGGCTGACGCTGGTGCTGTCCCGGGTGTAGCTCTCCACCTTGAACACACCGGTGGGGTCGCCGTCCTCCCCACTGGCCTCCGGCTGCTCCACGGTGCTCCCTTTAGGAGGACAGGGGGTCGTTTGGCTTCCGTCCCCAGAGAAGTCGTCCTCTGGGTGGTCCTGCCGCATGGAGGACGCCAGGGACTTGACTTCCAGTGGCCCAGATTTGGCCTCCATCGGCGGGTAAGTGGCAGCGTGTCCTGGGGGTTCTAGCTTGAAGGCCCGCACGGTGTTCACGGCCCAGCGGAATCGACCGCTGGGGACGGGGGCTGTGTCCGCTCCTCCGCTCGGACCCGGGGCACCGGAGACCTGGACCGGTTCGTTGGGCCTCGCCCTCCCACCGGGACTTGGGTTCACGAGGTCTAGAGGGAGTACAAGGGGAGCACATCATCATTAAGTGATTAAAAAATAGCGATATTTATTCGTATAAATATTAGAACTGCATACCAATCTACAACTCAGTCGCCAAAACAGTCGTCACTTTCATTATAGTTGTTATTCATGAATTTTAGCGTTGCGTTAATGCATGTATTGCATCAAACAGGAAGAAGGTTTGGGGTTTGCCCAGCTATCCTATGATCTCCTGGGTAGTCCGTGATGAAGCCAGACATTTTGCTGCCGTGCTCCGAGCATCCCACCGTGTCGAGCCAAATTTAGACCGGGGACGCTCACTTCACCAGAGGGGTTTCATATTAAACTGCTAAAGCAGCTAGAGGTTTTCAGACCAAGATTAAAGTCACCCATACACACACATACACCCAGACACACAAACACACACACACACACACACACACACACACACACACACACACACACACACACACACACACACACACACACACACACACACACACACACACACACACACACACACACACACACACACCCAGACACCCCAACACACCCCGACACACCCCGACACACACAGACACACACACACGAAGCAGTGAGGGATATAATCCAATTAATCTCACAGTTTCTTCTTCTCTAATCTAATTCTCCCTGGAACCTCTTGTTCTAAACAATCCCCGGCTACGATTGTGTTTCCTGCGACGAGGCTGGCCGAGATGAAACCGTGGCAGTGCTGCGGGCAGAATGACTTCCTGTGTGCGTCGGCACTGAGCCCTTAAGCAGGCATGTTCCCTCAACGCTCCGCACCCTGTACGCTACAGTGCTGCCGTGCCAGACGCCCGTCTCCACACCATCAATAATTCACCCATCTGCATGTTTGCGTGACTCCCAGGCTGGAGGTTTCTTTTTTTTAGGGCAGTGCTGCCACGCTGATGGCAGAGTGGCATGGGGCACAGGGCTAGGGTAACGAGTAGCACAGGCCTGACAGCCATAGACGTGGTCGTCGATACGTCTTGGCAGTGCCAGCCCACGCTCTGAAGGCTTGTAAGCGAGCGATCCCCCCCGGGGAATGTGCGCTTCATAACAAAGCCAAACACATTACACAGCAAATCACCCAGAGACAGTGAGAGCACACAAAACTTAGACAAATGTGTGCCTGCATGTACCATGAAAATGCATGTGAATTATTCAAGGGATTGCCTTTTTCTTTACGTCTACGTTAAGACTGAGGCCCGAGGTTAATTTCCATAAGTAACTTGAAGACAGGCGTAATTGCCCTATTAATAAACTGAAAAGGTATGTACTCGGGCGGATGAAAGTGGGAATAATTAAACACATTAATCTGGTTTGATCATCCCTATAATGAATCATCTAATAGAGACCAAAAAATGAAGAACTCGACAGATGTTTCGTTGGTGCTGCTTGGAGGATACGTCTGGGTAAACGGGTAAATTCAAAACAAACGTACGATAATAAACTCCTTTTAGATGAGTGCACAGGTTTCCACATATCAAGGCACTTTTGTAGATCACAAAATGAGGGCCGTCAGCTGAGCTGACTCGTGTGTGCCTGATTGAACCGAGCGGAATTCATGCTGATTCATATCGACTCTTCCAAGCCGTACCGTGCAAATGCTGCTAATGTGGCACTACGAGTACCTTTTTCTTTTTATTAAACTCATTCGTGGCATATTTCCAATTCTGGTACCCCCATGCCGCCCTTCTCAAATATGCTTCACTGCTACACGGTAGATTTCATTACTCTCCTGTCTGGCGATTGAAGGCAAAAGCCTACAGTGGATCAATACGCCATTTGGGTGAACCCAACTTTTACCGGGTCTTCCCCTGTCTTCTCCCTTCAAGCACTCCCTCCCCTCCCTTGCTGAACATTCACGCTTGGCTAATAATTGCCAGCTCCCTGCAGCTAGCCAGCTCCTAATTGGCAGAGACTAAGATGGAGGTGAACGGCACCAAAAGCCAAGCCTCTGTGCGAATTAGATCGGGTCTGTGAATATTGTATGCACATTAAGCTCAGAGACACTTTCAGATGTCTTTGAAACATTAATAGCAGGCGGTGGCATCTGTTTCAGGCGAGCCAGGCTGTGAGGATATATATATTAATGAAACCTCATCGCTGATAGCTGAATCCCCAAATCAGGTTGTTCTCTTCTTTCTCTCGAGCGACTCTGAACTCGGAGTGACTTTTCTTTATTTTTAAGAATTGTGCCTTACCTACGCGTTTGAATGGTAAACCAAGAAAGAAATGCGTATCTGCCTAACTGCCTCCCTGATCAACTATTTTCTTTATCTGGGAGAATCTTGGGAACGACAAGTAATAACGGCGGTTCTCATTTTTAGCCAACGCTGCCTGACTTTGACGTCCTGTAAGACACACGCACACCGGGGAGCTGCCCGGAGCGATTGTGTGGCACGATGAGCTGTCATGCTCCTTCGGCTGAAAGCCGACACCAATTTGGAGTAAGTTGATGGCAGTGTTTGAGAGAGCAGCGAGACTTATCTCTTATTTCAAGTCGGGTGAAACGAGGGCGACCGGGAGAGTTGAACCTGTGACCATCCAGGCTAAACTAAGCCTGACGAACAGGTGCGCCATCACGGACCCCTCCGTGATGCCGTCCATCGAATTAATTTAATTTAACTAAATCTGCCCTCTTTTAACAGTCAGAGCAGAGCACATTAGTTTAAAAAACTAAAATCGGTTCCTCAAAGATTATCAATTACTACCCACCCTGCCTGCCTCACTCTGCGCCTCGAGTCCTGCTCCATGAGGGCTCACACTGTATGTGCCGCCGGTGCTGCAGGTGAATGAGACCTATCTGCCGGCGCCCGTGGCCCAAACACAGACGGTAAAGGGCACAGACTGAGCCACACCTCGGGGAACGTCTGAGAAAGCAGTGCGTTGTTGGGATCTTTTAGTCCCTCCTTCCGTGGGCATAATAACTTCTTAATTTCTCCAGGGATTTCAAATTGAGGGAGGGGGTACCTTGGGCCTGGGAAAGTACAACAACCCGAGACCCGAGAACAATTTATGAAATTGATTTTGGGGGGGATGCATAATGCATTGCATACCTATAATACACCACCATACTGCGATCAAATCCCATAAATCATTGCAAGAAACCTTTTTATTTATATGAAAGCTTAGCGAAGACAACTCAGAACAATCGTGAGAACTACTGGTCAGAGACTCTCAGACAGATTCTGGTCGGTGGTCTCTCCATCGACAGATTCTCAGACAGTTGGGTCCATAGTGATGAACGAGGGGAATCTGAAAACTCTGTCTCTCGCATTTACCAGTGTAATTTGGTGTAAACTTCTCCTTCTCATGGAATTACTGTTTCCCTCTTTACATGGGTTGTCAATAGTTCATCCTAGGCTGTTTCTGAAAGACTAAAGGTAAGTCTTAGGACGGGAAATACAGGCTTGAGAATGGAGTGCTTTCGAACGTTGACAATAATGGGAAACAGGCACATAGCCAGGCGTATAACCAAATGGCATTGATCAATCAATCAATCAATCAATGCATTGATTGATTTGACTGATGTCCAGTGAGTTTGTAAAGCTCTTCATCACAGTTACTAGTCTTCACGAGCCAACATATGATGGCACCCACTTAACTCCAAGCTCCATGCATGGCAAAGCAAATCTCCAAAGTAATATAATATTTTATTATTAGTTAGAATTTAGAATATCATCCCAATTTTAAAACTCATTTCATGATCAATTAGTTAATTATCCACATCATAGCGCCACGCCTCCTATCCTGAGAATATTCACGGCTATGAACCGGGTCAACCAAAGTTTGCACAAATATATTGTAGCAACTCAAAAATAAACGCCACCATGGCTATCACACAGGCGTGATGCAAACTGTGAACGGCAGCGTCATACATTAGCCTGGACAGCTTGGAGTCGCACATAATTTAAACGTTCCTCTCCTGTACACACCGCAGTTTCAATTTCACACTCATGTATTGCCTTTCTCGTCAGGCAGAATGTTCCAGTCAATATAACATGGAAAATGAATCGTTTTGGAATAAAAAAGTGTGGGAGACCAGCTGTGTTAAGTGCCACAGGTTTGATGTGTGTGCTCTGATAAACATCAGTGTGAACAAATTGTCATCAAACACACCAAAAAACACCCCATACACACACACACACACGCACACGCACACGCACACACACACAAACACACAGCAAACAACCCATACGCACACATACACACACATGACACACATTACGATGGCACAGTCACACACACACACACACACACACCACACACACACACACACACACACACACGCACACACACACACACACAAACACACAGCAAACAACCCATACGCACACATACACAATGACGAATTACCGTATGGGCAAAGTGGGCCAGGAGGGGGCCCTTGATAAATATATTATTATTTATTTAAAAAAATTCTAATGGTCAAGACTTTGGTCATAAAAGGATTTGAATGTTTTTGATTTGCAAAAAAAATACATCACATTTAAAAACAACGTGTATATTTGCGTGTTGGTAGGGGTCCATGGCTGGTTTGTGTCCAGGGCCCGTGGTCATGTTAATCCATCCTTGCGAATACGCAAACACAAAAACCTAACGGCCACACAACCACATATCCTCCCACTCTTTCACCCACACAGAGCCACCAGCAGAGAGAGTTTACAGCGGTGAGAACCACGAGGAGCTCCTACCTGCGTCGAAGAAGGACGGGCCTAACGCTTTTACTCCAAGCTGAGTGGTGCTCACAGCACGCCATGGCGTCTGTTCGGCAGGCACTAATGGAACCGACGGCATCACCTCTCTCTCCAGCTCCGACAGACCATCCCCCGGGCCGTGAAGCGTGTTCGCCGGCACCTTCGGTGACGAGGAGCCGCCCGTGCGCTCCATGATGGCGTTCTCCGCGTCCCCTTTATTCCCCGTGGCCTTAAAGAGGCCTGTGGTCTCTCTGAACGGAGTGAGTCTGGCTTTTTGCTCCGGCACTGTGGTGTCTGAGGCCGTGGTGGGAGAACCCTCAGCCTCCTTCTCCTCCCCCTCGTTCTCTGTCTCCCCAGCCCTCGTAGAAGAAGCCTCAGTCTCCTCCTCCTCCCTTTTATTCTCCTTCTCCCCCACCGCACCCTCCTTCTTCTCCTTCTCCTCCTCCTCCTCACTCTCCTTGTCCCCAAACTCACCCTTCTTCCCCTCGTCGCCCTCCTCCTTCTCCTTACCCCCCTCCTCGCCTCCGGTGAAGTACCTGAAAGGTCTCATCAGGGCGTTAACAAACTCTGACAGCATGCTGCTGCTGGTCTGAGGCTGGAGGGTTGATGAAGCCGTAGAAGATAAAGAGGGCGGATCCGTGGAGGCTCCTCCAACTTCTTCTCCTTCATGTGCAGAGCCTCTGTTTCTCCCCAGGCTTTCCAGAGAGTTAGTGGTTTTCGGGGGATTTTCAGAGCTGTCTTCTTGGTTGGGCAAGGAGTTAGTGGTTTGAGGGGTACTATCAGAGCTGTCTTCTTGGTTGGATAATGAATTTGTGGTTTGAGGGGTACTATCAGAGCTGTCTTCTTGGTTGGATAATGAATTTGTGGTTTGAGGGGTACTATCAGAGCGGTCTTCTTGGTTGGATAATGAATAAGTTGTTTTAGTGGTACTATCAGAGCGGTCTTCCTGGTTGGACACAGCGTTAGTGGTTTGAGGGGTATTTTCAGAGCTTTCATCGAGGATAATGACGGAGGTAGTGTTTAGGGGGGTATTTTCTGTGCTTTCCTCCTGGTTCGACAGGGATAGAGTCGTTTTAGGGGTATTTTCGAGGGTAACCATGGAGCTATTCGTTTGAGGGTTATTTTCCGGTCTAAGCAGAGAGCTGGTGGTTTTAGGGGTATTTTCAGAGCTATCTTCCAGGACAAACAGGGAGTTAGTGTTTTTCGGTGTAATTTCTGAGCTATCTTCCTGGTTAGGGAGGGAGTTAAGGGATTCGGAGCTCTCTTGGTCGGGGTCTTGTTTAGCTAACGCGGCCATGGACACAGCCTCAGATCGCTCCAGGTCCTGCTGGAGCAGCTCAGCAGACGGCAGGTGGATTACAACGTGTTCCTCTGATATCTCTGAAGACCGATCCGCAGCGTCGTTGGAGGGGAAGCCGGTTTTGTCCGTGTCTGCCCAGGTGGGGAACCGGAAGGCAGTGCGCTGGGTTCTGGCCGCACTCAAGGCCGCCTCTGTGGCTGGGTCTGTTGTCTCGTACGCTGGCCTCGCCTCCACTGCCTGGACCCCTGCTTGCAGCTGGGCTGGAACACGGAGCGTATTAACAATTTACCAGGAGCACAAATATGCTGTTTTCACTTGACCTGCTTTATTGGCTGCAGTAAAAAACTGCAGGAAGAAAAAAAAACATTGATTTATTGCTTCCTCCGATACGGCGGCAGTGAGGCCAGGGAACAAGATTAAATCCAAGAGTGTAACATGGGATGTAATATATTTTTTTTGTGAGTTATTCTTACAAGAAAGGAAGGATTTTGTAAATCGATTTTCTTTCTGGACAGGTAAAAATCACTTATGCCACAGCAATATAGAAATGTCCCTTAGGGACAACATTATGATAAGTGCATTGGAAAAGGATGTTATTGTTGCTAGAGCCTCTCCAAATCAGAGGCTGTTCATTTTGTCTTCACAATTTGCAATTTTGATTTGTTTTCAAATTTAATTTAGACAATAAAAAACATTTATTGGACCAAATACACAATATGACCCAACATTAATTACGGAATATGCATGTAATTACTGTGCAGGCCTCATTAAAGATGTTAGACATGCACTTCAATTCCCAAAAAATGACACTAAACTTGTTAAACACAATTATTACAGGCTCGCAGCCATTGCTTGTTTCAAATATATATCTGTTTGTGGTGGCTGGATTTCCTGCACTGATTTGGTTTCATGATTGATGCCAGTGTTGCGCTCTGGTCACAGTTTAATAGCATGACATCGCACTTATGATGCTAATGATGAGTGAATTACAGAAACAACGCAAATACCGTAGACTGAATGATTGTTCATCCACGTTGTACGATACGACACATTAAACTAAATAACAAGGAGAGACGTAAACCCAACCGCACGCTCTGGCGCTCTCTCTCTCACACCCTTTGTGGCCTCTTCCCGTTCGCTTATCTCTCGCTGCACTTTGTACATACATACAAGCCTTGCAATGCACCCAAAGCTATCGTGTTGTTGGGGAATGGGTTAACCTAACAATTGTTGGACTTGGCAATTGGTTCTATGAACTTCCTGACTGCACTGACAGCGTTATATTGTGTATCTTTCTTCTGACAAATGTACTTATTGTAAGTCACTTTGGAAAAAAAAAAGTTTTTATTTTTTATGCCCCCCCCCCCCCCCCGCCCTCTAGTGACACATTCCCGGTGATGCGCTCTGAGACCGCGGTACCTCTGAAGCAGTAGGCGTCGAAGCGCGCCGTGGTGTCCGGGAAGCCGGTACGGTCGGCGTTGTGGTAGACCGTGCGCACGCCGGGCTCGTTCCCGCCGCAGTGCTTCCGCGGCACGTTGATGGGGTAGCGCACGCTGCCGTCCGCCAACCAGCCCGGGTCGCACTGGTCCAGGCCTGCCTGCCAGGCCAGGTACAGCTGGCCCGCCGTGGCCAGCCGGGCGCCCAGCGTCTGGCAGTGGGTGGAGGCCGAGGCCAGGTTCAGCTTCTCGGGCGTCGCCGAGTGGAACACCTCACCTGATGAAGGAACATAAGGCAGAGAGTCACAACCCTGTTTTGGCACCGCCGGGGTGGAACGAGCCCCCTACCGGTGTCACGACCGCGGAGTCGCTCACCAGTTTCCGCAAAAAACTCAAGACTCACTTCTTCAGAGTTCACCTAGACACTGCATAGACTCTTACCCCCCCACCCCTCTTGTACTTATTTACGTCCCGGCACTTATTGAATGCACTTTTTGTATTTTGTATGTCCTTCCACTTAAAAATAGTACTTAGCATTGTCTAGCATCTTATCCTAAATATCTCTGTTGTATACGGGGAAGGGGTTAACCTGACAAGTGTTAGTGCTTGGCGCTAGCGATATTGTTTTTCTTCTGACAAATGATGCTTTGGATAAAAGCGTCTGCTAAATGCCCTTAATGTAGATGTAAGTAGGGGGGAGGGGGTGGTTGGTTGGTTGGGTGTAGAAGAGGAGAGGAGTGGTGGAGACAGAGTTTGGTGTGTTGATTTTGGCTATATTGTGTTGTGGTGTCGTCTGCCATGCTGTGCTTTGGGTGGTGCAGTTGGCGTGATGCTCTCCGACTAGCTCATTTTCCCTCACTTGTGTCCAGCTCCTTCTGTGCGCGTGAGCGGTCGTATATTCTGCAAACACCCGTCTGGCTATGAGTGCGTTGCAGGCGTTGTCATTTTCTCACGGGGACATTAGGGCTTATCCACCAGAATGCATCATGGGATTTTTTTCTTGCCGATACTCCCCCATGTTGAAAGAATTTAAGGGAATTCAAAATCATTCTAATGATGCTACACAATGATATATCATAACCTAGCCTTACGAAAACCTACTACTACCATAATAACTAACATTTCCAGCTCATATGCTTCCAGTGTGAAGGGGGTGATGTGGTGTTGCGATGCACAAGCCCCGTTAATTCATTCAAACTCGCATGCGGCTGGAAAACCTCCAGCAGCAGGCTGTTACTCTGTATCCACCCTCAGCTCTCATCTCCTCCTCCCTCCCTCCCTCCCTCCCACCTCCCCCGCACCTCTCCACCCTCCCTCCCTCTCTCATTACCGCCACTCTCGCCCTCCCATCCGTCCACTCCCGTCTCTAGGTTGTTCCTGCCCTGCGCTAAGCAGTAGCCGCGGCGTTCCGGGACTGCCTAACCGAGGGTTAGTGGCTTAGTGGGCCCAGGCATGACTAAGCTGTGATTGGTGGATGCCGCCTCCCAGGCTTACCCTGTAGTTGCTTAGCGAAGCAGTAGACATCAAACAGCTCTTCGGGGGACCTGACGCCATAGTTACGGACTCCGGGAGAGTCCTCGCGATCGCCGTAGCAACCGGGCCGAGGCGACTGGATGGGATACCTGCAGAAGGGGGAGAGAGAGAGAGAGAGAGAGAGAGAGAGAGAGAGAGAGAGAGAGAGAGAGGAGAGGAGAGAGAGAGGAGAGAGAGAGAGAGAGAGAGAGAGAGAGAGAGAGAGAGAGAGAGAGAGAGAGAGAGAGAGAGAGAGAGAGTTGAGCGAGGGGAGAGGAAAGAGGAGGGAGGAGATAGGGTGAGATGGAGATAAGGAAAGGGAGAGGGATCGGGAGATGGGCAGAGAAAGAGAGAAAGAGAGAAATATGTAAAGAGAAATACGGGGTTGAAGTAATAGCCCTTGAGGTGTGGAGTCCACTCTATAAACATTGGTCATCGCAAAGCTTCTAAACAAATCCCTGAATGCAACATAACTGTAACAAGTAAACAACAAGGGCAAAATTATGCAACGAAAAAGCCAACCAGAATACAAAACAAATTTAGTGACTGAGTACCCAGCAGTAGAGGGAGAAAAAAAACAGGCCGACGCAGTATGACCAACCTTCCCAAGGGAAGACCAGACTGTGCAAATGAGATGGGAGGCAAAGCAGCAAAAATAACAATTTAGGAACACGCCTTTGAACCAAATGTAAATTAATTGACCCAATACTCGACTACCGTCCCCGGTGGAGGAAAGCTGAGAGGAAACCGTTCCCCTGTAGGAGCCCTGGCAGCTCAGTGTGAAGCCAACGCTATACCTGAGACGTCCTCCTGGCGCTAGCCTACGGGAGAGTGAGCCAAGGAAAGCCGCTTTCCCCGTTAAAACAGAGCACCAGCGTGGATCCTTCTTCCCAAGCTATCAGGAGAGCATCTCTCTGTGGTCCAAACGTCCCACAGCCTCAGAGGAGAAGACGATAAATACACAAGAAGAGAAATAAAATGGTGGAATAAAGAGGGGAGTGGGAACTGAACGAAAGGATCTCTGCTCCGATTTCGGGATGCACACCAGGGGAATACTTGCTTGAATACTGGTTTGTAGTCGTTACTATCAAATATAGGATCATAAATAATAGTTTTGTTGAGTGGTTTGGGTTACTACTTTGTGGGCGTAATAAAAAAAAAGGTTGCTATGTAAATAGCAGTGTATAAATGTGCAGGGTGTGTGCACGGACGTCGGCCGGGCTATGTGCGGGTATGATCATTCATTATCAATGGATCATTGTGGTTGTTGTTGTTTATGTTAACATCACATTATTGCATTGTAGGCCTTTTGTTCAATATCTGTTGTTTTGGCTAAACAGTGGATTTTGCACTGCCAAAAAAGCCCACTGAACCTACGCAGAGAGAGAGAGATGGAGTGAGAGAGAGATGGAGTGAGAGAGAGAGAGAGAGAGAGAGAGAGAGGGAGAGGGAGAGGGAGAGAGAGACAGACAGACAGACAGACAGACAGACAGACAGACAGACAGACAGACAGACAGACAGACAGACAGACAGACAGACAGACAGACAGACAGACAGACAGACAGACAGACAGACAGACAGACAGACAGACAGACAGACAGACAGACAGACAGACAGACAGACAGAGAGTCAGTGAGAGACTGGGAATAAAAGCCAGAGCGTGAAAGAGCAAGCGAGGGACAGAAAGAGAAGGAACAAAAAGCCATTCTACGAGATGTTCTGGAATCTAGCATCCCTCCAGTGGCCTTGGTTGTCTGTGATCCATTGATCAAGTCAAGTCCATTGATTCAAACTACACCAGGGCACAGTAAAGGAGGGTAATTAAATGATTATGCCTCCCACACTGAGGGTTATCAATGTTCACGCACACGCACACGCACAGGCAAACACACACGCTCCTGTATGTCAAAGCCACCAACGGTATGTTCCCCTGGCCCAACATGTCGACATTGGAGCATCAAAATTGTCTTTCGATCAAACTTTTGCTTGTTTGTACTTCTGATTTGCAAGGTGATGAAGAACCAAGATCCTACTGACAACAAGATTCTAATAAAATGAACGAGGCAAGAAGGCCTATAGGAAGACTAGGAAAACGAAAAGAAAGAAATAGCGACATATTCTGACAATTGCCAATGGGGTTGAAACTCTACCCGGTGATAAGGTAACCACGGTAGATGAAATGGCTGGGACTGGCCGTTTAAGGATAAGGATTCAATTAGAGGAGATGCCTTTTGAAAACGACACATGAATTCCAAACAGGCCTGAGACACACATGACAGGTGAATGGAAAGGCAATTACAGCTACCTTTCAAAGCTGCAATCAAAAATCAGCCCTCATTATTTGAAGCAGTAAATGTTCTGATCATTGATTTTCATCCTCTTCACGTCCACCTCTGAGAAAGTTTCATTTTCTAGTACATATATATATATGATTGCTTGCTTTTCCTGCAACCATTCAATCAATGTTCGATTGTATGGTTGACAATTGAAATCAAAGGAGTTAATTATTAATGTTAATTATTAGTTAATGATTCATTTGCCATCACCCATAAATCCAGTACTCTCTTTGGGGTGTTACGATGCCATAAATCAAATATGTACTCCACAATCCACGTGAGTGAAATCCGATAAAGTGTGAAGTGAATTCCCTTCCAAGTGTGTGCCACATCAATGTTAATCCCCGCCGTGTATTATGGGGTGTAATATCCAATCGGCGAGAGGGGGGGCTCACCGTACGCTCTGGTCCGCCAGCCAGCCGGCGTCGCAGTTGTCGTAGCCGTCGGCGAAGGTGGCCTGCAGCTGCTCTGGGGTGGCGATGACGGCGGCGTTCTCCGTGCACACCCTCTTGGCGTCGCTGAAGGTCAGGGCGTAGCGGTCATGGGGCGCCCTGTAGTGGAAGACCACGCCTGGAGGAGGGAGGGGGAGAGAGAGAGAGAGAGAGAGAGAGAGAGAGAGAGAGAGAGAGAGAGATAGGGGGGAGAAGAGAGAGAGAGAGAGAGATGAGGGGAGGAGGAGAGAGGAGGAGAGAGGAGAAGATGGGGGAGAAGAGAGAGAAGAGAGAGAGAAGATGGGGGAGAAGAGAGAGAGAGAGAGAAGATGGGGGAGAAGAGAGAGAGAGAGAGAGAGATGGGGGAGAGAGAGAGAGAGAGAGAGAGAGAGAGAGAGAGAGAGAGAGAGAGAGAGAGAGAGAGAGAGAGAGAGAGAGAGAGAGAGAGAGAGAGAGAGAGAGAGAGAGAGAGAGAGAGAGAGAGAGAGAGAGAGAGAGAGAGAGAGAGATACGTAGAGAGAGCCAGAGACATGGAGAGATGAAGATGACAGACAGAGGGACAGTCAGACAGACAGAGACATCAGCAGGAGGTTCACATCGTTTAAGGTTAGAGGCAGGGTAGGTGATAAGAGGGGTCTTTTTAATAGGGCAACACTGTTCTTCCATCATCAACATGTTCATGGACCATAACCTTGAACGACTAAAACAGAGCATCTTCCTCATTTCCTCACTGCATGACTCCATGTGCAGCATTAAGAGGGTTTAGCATCTGTGTGTGTGCATGTCTCTCATCTAGCTCTTAGAAAGACTTAGGTTTATCTGTTCTTATTATTGGATACATCGTACATTAAAAATATCCCCAGCCTAGCCTCCCTGGGCAGTTTTTCTGTATTTTTCTTTCAAACAGCGTAGGCCGATGTCAAGGCAGTTTGGCTTCACGGTGGCAGAAAGAGAGAAACACAGAGAGAGAGAGAGAGAGAGAGAGAGAGAGAGAGAGAGGGGGGGGGAATACTGAGAGAGAGAGAGAGAGAGAGAGAGAGAGAGAGAGAGAGAGAGAGAGAGAGAGAGAGAGAGAGAGGAGAGAGAGAGAGAGAGAGAGAGAGAGAGAGAGAGACAGAGAGAGAGAGAGAGAGAGAGAGAGAGAGAGAGAGAGAGAGAGAGAGAGAGAGAGAGAGGGGCTCTGTAAACAGTGGAACACCACAATGCTACCATTACACAGATTCATCTTTCCGTGATCGCCGGCTTCCAGGACCGAAACTAACGAGAGGCATGAGAGAGGGATAACAATGAAGGTTCGAAACAGGACGGACAGACAGAGAGCGAGTGGAACAGACGGGGGACTGAGAGATCCTCGCCCTTCCCTACACCCCATCCCTCCCACCATGCACGGCGTTTGAAGTGTCCAGCGTCTCCTCCGCCTTCGCCACACGACCACGCCGACCACGCCGACCTCTGACCCCTGGCTGCCGTTCACACGGGCCCCTGGGGGCCCCCCCAAAGGGCTCCAAGCTCGCTACACGAGAGCCAGCGCTGCTTTGCGGCCACACAGCTATGAGAGTGACAGAGGCCCCCCCCGAGACACAAGGAAGGGATGGAGACACGGACGGGGGGATGGGGGGGGAAATGAGGAGAGAGGGGGAGGGAGGGAGGGGGAGGGGGAGGGGAGGGGAGGGAGGCAATGAGGAGGAGATGAGGAGCTGATCCCAAGCGAGGCCAAGTTTGTGGATTGTCTTAGAGTTACACACACGAACATGGACACAAGCTTGTTATTTTTGGCTTGTAATGATGGACACATTTGCCTGTATACACACACACACACACACACACACACACACACACACACACACACACACACACACACACACACACACACACACACACACACACACACACACACACACACACACACACACACACCCACCCTCCCCCTCCGCCACACTTAGCAGCCTTTCTGTCGTCTGTGTTTATCTTCCACTGCTCCACTTCGCAAAAATTGGAGCAGAGATCCTCTGATTCGGTTCCCACTCCTCTCTTTTCCACCATTTTATCTTCCTCCTCGGGTATTCATCTTCTACTCCTCTGAGGCGGTGGGGACACTTGGACCCCCGAGAGACGCTCACTAGCTAGCTGGCTAGGCACCTTGCTTGGAACGGAAGGGTCCACGTTGGCTCTCTGTTTTTAATGGGGAAGCTGCTTTCCATTCCACTGAAGCGTTGCCATCTCGCCTCCTGTACCTCTTCCATATTTTGCTGCCTGCTTTGCTACCATGCTGCCTTTTACTCAGAGGAGCTGGTTTGTGCACAGGACAAAACACATCCAGGCCCTTTTGTAAGCCCTTTTTTTAAGATTCAGATCTGCATCATAACACCTATAATCCCATTTGTCTATTTAAAACACACACACACACACACACACACACACCCACTACTGAACTGAACTACTTAATTCCTTATGCTATGTGACTGTTTGTCCAAACCTCTGCTGGCCAAGTATCGATCGGCCATAGAGTCCATGTAAAGGTACATAACATAAACATAGAGCAGGGCTGTCTAGTGGCACGGCCAGAGGAAGAGAGTGTGTGTTTGATTCTCAAAGAGAGCCTGCAATTATTCTGCTGACACACACCCCTGCACGCACAAAGACACACTCAAACACACACACACACACACACACACACACACACACACACACACACACACACACACACACACACACACACACACACACACACACACACACACACACACACACACACACACGCGCGCGCGCGCGCAGTGACTTATGACTTAATGACATTACGCAATGGCTCCTTTTTTTAGAAGCTCCATTGTTTTAAGCACATTAATGAGATAGACCCTTAATCCATCATTATTACATTAATATGCTAATATAACAAGAGTGTCTTTGGGAGACGCTAGAATTTCAGATGGCTCCCTTATATATGTGATATATTCCAATACGGTATACTGTATGGATGGAATAATAACCAGAGTACATTCCTTGAGAAACCAGTGGTACCAGAACAGTCTACCATGTCAATGGATATGTCTGTCGTTACAGTGAAGAGAGGAAACAATGGCTGAGCGAGAGTCAACTCCATGGCTATTTAATTGGTGTGATACAGACAGTTGACCCGTCAAAATGTGCCAAGGGGAAACGGCAACATGCAAAGTGTGTGTGTGTGTGTGTGTGTGTGTGTGTGTGTGTGTGTGTGTGTGTGTGTGTGTGTGTGTGTGTGTGTGTGTGTGTGTGTGTGTGTGTGTGTGTGTGAGTGAGTGAGTGAGTGAGTGAGTGAGTGAGTGAGTGAGTGAGTGAGTGAGTGAGTGAGTGAGTGAGTGGTGGAGTGAGTGAGAGAGAGAGAGAGAGAGACAGCCAGACAGCCAGCCAGACAGTCAGACAGCCAGACAGCCAGACAGCCAGACAGACCAGCCAGACAGCCAGCCAGACAGCCAGACAGCCAGCCAGCCAGCCAGCCAGCCAGCCAGCCAGACAGCCAGACAGCCAGACAGCCAGAGAGCCAGACACAGACAGACAGACAGACTGACAGAGCGAAATAGAGGTCTTGGCAGGCCAACGGGGCGAAAGGGGAGGACTTCAAGGCTAAGAGACAAGCATGCACGCGTGCGCGCACGCCCAGACACACGAGAATCCATGTGAAGAGTCCGGGGGATTAATGTTATATTGATATAGCCGAGCCAATATGTCCTAATTAATACGTTAAGCGCCCAGCAGAATTAGCGCAGGGAGGAATGCGGTCTGTGTAGCGTGACTAGCAATTAAGGCTTAGCCTTGGAGATGGCTATTTTTGGAGGCATGGCATACTAGTTATTTTTTCATGCTCTTCTTCTTTCCAAAGGAGTGCTTTTCATAGCATGTTAATCGATTGCTCAAGAGGAGAAGGAGGCAGGATCTTCCCAGCAAGGTGCCAGGGGTCTCACTTACAAGCAACTATAAAGTGCTCTTGTGGAGAAAGATGGGGTGCTTTGCCTGCCTGAGAAACCTAGATAGTGTCCTCCTCAATGTAATTATAGAGATGTAGTGGCCCATATGCAGCCACGAGAGAGAGAGAGAGAGAGAGGAGGGAGAGAGGTGAGCGAGGGAGAGAGGGGGGGATACTGGGAGAGAGAGAGAGAGAGAGAGAGAGAGAGAGAGAGAGAGAGAGAGAGAGAGAGAGAGAGAGAGAGAGAGAGAGAGAGAGGAGAGGAGAGAGAGAGAGAGAGAGAGAGGAGAGGGAGAGGAGAGAAGAGAGAGAGGTGAGACGAAGAGAGAGAGAGAGAGAGAGGGAGAGTGGAGAGGGGGGGGAGATACTGGGGAAATTAGAGAAAGTCAAAGGGTGGAAGACAGCAGAGAGCAGAGAGAGAGAAGAGAGACGAGAGAGAGAGAGAGAGAGAGAGAGAGAGAGAGAGAGAGGTGAGCGAGGGGGGGAGATACTGGGAGAGAGCGAGAGAGAGTGGAGAGAGAGAGACAAGAGAGAGGAGAGACGAGAGAGAGAGACAGACAGAGAGACGAGAAGAGAGAGAGAGAGGGGGGGAGATACTGGGGAAATTAGAGAAAGTCAAAGGGTGGAAGACAGAGAGACAGAGACAGAGAGAGACAGAGACAGAGACAGAGACAGAGAGACAGAGACAGAGAGACAGAGAGAGAGAGAGAGAGAGAGAGAGAGAGAGAGAGAGAGAGAGCACATATGCATCCTTGCATATGTGCTCTCCTGATCATCTCTGGAAGGAAGTATCCCCACTCTGCGTTTCTGCTTAAGATTTATGTCTTGTTAATTAAGCAAGTTTTTCTTGCACTTTTGGGGGGGGGGGGGGGGGGGCGGGCCTTAGGGTTGGTTGGTGGGGGGGGGGTCATAAATATATGCCACTTATGTCACTGTGATGAAGGGCTGTACAAACACAATTGCTTTGACTTGACTGGATATGCATCAGGCGTTTGCCTACAAGCCTGTGAGATCTTCCTTTCGGCCTCTAGGCAATGGAGTGAAGGCTGCTTCTGTGTCACACTCGACGGGAGATGACACAAGCGGATACTGGTGTCCGCCGTGCCGCACGAGTACAAGAGAAGGAGGCTGCGGAGCTTTAAAGCCGTGCAGCGGACCTGACGTTAGCCGCATTATGGGTCTGTGGATGGCGGCAGCCTAGTGTGGCTAATGCAATGTGTGCATCGTCCACTGTAGTCGTTAGGATAATAGCCAATTATTAAAAAAGAGGCTAGTGACCTGGAAAGAATGTGGGGAGAGCTCGGCAGCTGAAACACTTTGACACAGTAATTATGGTCACGCTACAATTAGCCATCTTGGGGCAGTTTGATGGTATCATCAAAGAAGGCCTGACCAAAAAAAAAAAGTATAATAAAAGGGTTAGTCCATTCTGCTTGACCAGCAATGATTTTTCAGTAGCGCAGTGTGGACGTGGTGTGTAGACGGTCTGAAGCCTTATTGCTTTCATTAGAGGGAGACAGTCCAGGAACAGCCCCTGAGTGACCTGAGTCAATGATAGTGAATGTGCTCACCTTTTTACCTTGTCGTCATTAATGCACACACATAAACTCGCATACACACGCACACACACACACACACACACACACACACACACACACACACACACACACACACACACACACACACACACACACACACACACACACACACACACACACACACACACACAGCAAACATCCCCGGACAATGGTCGTGTTAACCAGAATCATTATTTACAACCGCAAAAACGAGGACCCTTTGTGCAATGTTACAAGCAAGGGTTTATATTAACCACACGCCAGCTTGGCAGGCATAGGTCTAATTGCTCGTTACACAAGCCCACATGAGGGGACAATACGATGATGTTTTGTTTATTAAAGAAGAATTGAATCACGATTGGCCCTTTGCGGCTCCCACTAGCCGGCTAGCCACTCCGCAGAAATTCTTCTGCATATCCATATTTCCCTCTTCAGCCTCCCAAACCCAGAATCGACCCAAATCCAAACGGCTACTGTTTTGTTGCATTGTACAAACAGAGAAGTGAGGGGCATTACCAATACCAATCACGCTACAAAACCAGGATCATTTTGTCATCGTCCAGTGGCATGACTCTTATCGTGTCCACCTGCGTGTCCTGCGCTTACCTGTCACCTCCAGAGGCACGGTGTCCTGTTCGTCGTTGATGCCCACCACTACCTCGCAGCGGTACAGGCCAGAGTCACTCGACCGCAGGCCCTTCAGCGCCAGGCTGGCGTTGTAGCGGTTGACGTGGTAACCCGGCAAGGTGACACGACCTTGGAAGGCCTTCTTCACCTGGAGAATGGAGGGAGGGGGGATGCAGAGGGGAAGAAGAGACGAACGTCAGGTATGGAGGAAACGGAGGAAGAAGTGAGGACGGGAGAAAAACGAATGAGGCACGTGGCTCAGGAGGTAGGGCCGGCCGGCTGGTAACCGGAGGTTGCTAGTTCGATCCCCGTGTCGAAGGTGTACCTGGGCAAGGCACCTCTACCTGACTGCTCCCGACAAATGGCTGTCACCTTGCATGGTCGATACCGCCGTCGGTGTGAATGTGTGCGTGAATGAGTGAATGTGCGCATGAATTGGTGAATGTTAGCCAATATTGCAAAGCTCTTTTTTAGTTGCCACTGGTAAAAAGTACGATATAAATACATTACCATTTAAGAGAAACATCAGACAGAAAAGGGTGAAGGCATATCGGAATGACAATAAAGACCCAGAAAAGCACTATCTGTCTATCGGCTCCCAGTGCATGCCTTTAAAAACAGCGAGAGATCTGATTGGGTGGACCTCCTGCGTTTTCCTCACCTTCACCACGTTGTCCTTGGCAACCAGGACCGCCTGCTCCTTCTGCTGGCCGTCTGAGCCCCGCTGGCCCCACACCTTGGTCCACTTGATCCTGGGCGGCTCGTGGCCGCTCAGACCCGCGGAGCTCCGCAGCGTGAAGAGGCAGGGCAGCAGCACCGTGTGGGAGAGCTCCTCACTGATGGCCTGGTGAGTCACCTTCCTCATGTTCACCATGGTGTCTGCATGGGCTGTTGGGGTGGGGAGGAGAGGGGAGAGGGGGGGGGAGGAGAAAGGAGAGAGGAGAAGAATACAGTCAAAAGGGATGTGATGAAAGATTGAGGAAAGAAGAACAAAAAAAAAGAGTTTGAGTCCATCCGGTGTTTCAGATCCATGACGCGCCATTTCTCGTCATAGGCGAACGGGTGAATTGGTTCTTGTCAGAGGAAATGTATTCTTCAATCCCCGAGACTTTGGTAAGCCCTCTTCCAGGCCCTCTGTTTTTGTGGGTTAATAGGCAAAGCGCCATGGCTTGTTCTCATCTCATTGATTATCGATCATTGATCCGGCACACCGTTTACAGTGTTACTAGAACAAAGAGAGACCGCGCATAATGGTGAGAGAGGAGATAGCAGAGGCCTTTTCGGAAGCCATACATCCCACTCTGTATATTCTTTACAGAATCAATACCCTCCTGTCTTTGTTCGAACCAATCACTTAATTGATCATTTATACCAATATTTTGAGGTAATAGACATTGAGTGCAATCCATCTTGATACAGTCAATGATCCCGGATGTTCTCGTTCCAAGCCGGTCTGAGGTCCTTGGCCATCATCAATGTTTAACCGGACAAGGTAATCTCCCTGTAGGCGGTGTCTGGACTTTCATTATCGTTTGTATGAGTTAAAGATGAACACCTTCGATCATCCCTTAGCAAAATATGGCATCGTTGTTAGATCCACTGCAGAAACAACCATTGATCAACCACTCGTACCGTCTGCATCCCATGGCTCAGTCGTAGTGCTCTATTGCTCTCTCATATCTATCCCGTTTTTAAGCAGTGAGTGTGTTGGAGTGGAAAGCCTTCAGCATTTATCCGACGTTTTTTATATCTTCCCGCTGTGTCTCCGATCCCTTCTTGCCGACGAACAAGAGGAACTCCTCAGATCCTACAACAGAGAGATTGTGAGAGACACAGGTAGACAGGCTAAAGGAGGAGATGGGGGGGGGGGGGGGGGGGGGGGGGGGTGCTACCAAAATGGCGGGAGAAGCGCTTGGAAAATAATACACTGGGGATCTCCAGAAGTTTCTATCACATTCTCTTTGGTGGAACTTGAAGAAAAGGCCTTGTTAATAAAAAAGCACTCAAGCTCCGTTAGAAAAAATAGCATTTTAGCAGTGCCATGGGAGAAGTATGAAATAATCCCGCTGCTATCTATTCTGCTGCTTGGTCCACAGAGTCAAAGTATAATGTTTAGCTATTATGGGTAAATTAAATAAATGGGGAGGTGGATGGGGAGGAAGAGAAAGAAAAAAAGTCCTGACAACATGGCAACTGGAGATAGCAGACAGACGGGGGAGATGGAAGGAGAGAGAGGGAGGGAGAAAGAGGGAGATTGTGAGAGAGAGAGAGAGAGAGAGAGAGAGAGAGAGAGAGAGAGAGAGAGAGAGAGAGAGAGAGAGGAGAGAGAGAGAGAGAGAGAGAGAGAGAGAGAGAGAGAGAGAGAGAGAGAGAGAGAGAGAGAGAGAGAGAGAGAGAGAATACCAAACCAAATAAAATGCTAGAGAAAACCATTGGCACAGGGAGACTGCAGGTCTGGGGAAAGCCATCAATTTCATTTCATTAACGTCACTTTCCTGTGTCTGCGCACCTTTTTTCGGGAGGTGCTTCAGTGTCCCTCTGATTGTTTGTCACATTTAAACACTAAGGTGGAGCTCGGTGTGTCGCCGTTCTCTGTCGTGGCGGTGAGGTAATTCAATGGCCGGCAGAGGAATGAAACGGCGGACTCACTGATCACTGACACCCTGCAGCGCAAGGTGCAAACCATCCATCCATCCCTGCCCCTCTCTCCCTTCCTCTCTCTGTCATTCTCTCACAGTATGACCAACAGCCAGGTCTCATATATGTAAACATGGTATAATGTATTCTTCTTTATTATTATATTCCTTGATAATATGGATACATATTTTGTTGTTTTTTAATCCTTTGATCTGATACTTTGATACTCAGACCCAGTACAGAATTTCATGATTCGCAATTACAACCCTTTCTATTTTTTTTTCATTCAATTATCTTTCTTCTCTTTCATGGTTATTAAATGACTCAGTAGAGGAAAGATGTGTGTGTGTGTGTGTGTGTGTGTGTGTGTGTGTGTGTGTGTGTGTGTGTGTGTGTGTGTGTGTGTGTGTGTGTGTGTGTGTGTGTGTGTGTGTGTGTGTGTGTGTGTGTGTGTGAGTGAGTGAGTGTGTGCTCATAGGAACACTCAATTGGGGAGTGTACTTAATGAGTCTTACTGAGTGAAACCATACTCATACTCATTCACTATTCATGGGACATTGAATGCGTTCCATTTGGGGACACACTGACACGCACACACATACACACACGCACACACAGAACATATTGGATGTGAGGCAATCTGTCATCACAGCTTAACACCAGCCCTGCGTTCCCAACCACGCCGTCCAATCCAAACACATAGTTTATGCCTCTGGACTTCACCCTGCAGCCATCTCTCCCCAGCACCATACACCATACCCCACCTACACCACAATGCCTCGCATCCTGCCTGGGCTGCTGGCTCTTGCTTCTCACATGGTCTCTTCCATTATGATCCTGGAGAGGACTCTACGAACATCCATTATGATCCTGGAGAGGACTCTACGAACATGGTCTCTTCCATTATGATCCTGGAGAGGACTCTACGAACATGGTCTCTTCCATTATGAACCTGGAGAGGACTCTACTAACATGGTCTCTTCCATTATGAACCTGGAGAGGACTCTACTAACATGGTCTCTTCCATTATTATCCTGGAAAGGACTCTACTAACATGGTCTCTTCCATTATAATTCTGCAGAGGATTCGACAAACATGGTCTCTTCCATAATAAGAGGACTCTTCTTACATGGACTCTTCCATTATTATCCTGGAGAGGACTCAAATACGTATTGAGAGGACAACAAATACGAATTGTCTTGATGTATAAGACAATATGTAAAGTCAAGTTAAGGGAAAGTTGAAAGTCTGACACGTTTTTTTTTACCGTTTAACGTTATGCTTCCTAAGATGTGTCCCAGAGTGTAGCGCCTAACCTTAGCCTCACACGACGAAGCGAAATGGAAAACCCTTTATAAATAAAGTCAACGAACTTCTTTCAGCAATCATTTTTGAGATCTCATTTTACGGAAGCAGTCTCCTCATTTGATTGCCCTCAATGCATTTAAAGGCCTTAAAGAACTGCTTGGGTTGTGGGGCACTTGACATTTCCTGGGATTGAAGGGCCGACAGTGCGTTACATAACGCACTGCAGAATATGTTGAGACGAACCCCGTCTTTATAAGAGTGAAGTGTACACGGCCGCCGTGTTCTCTCTGATAGCCGTGCGCGCAGAAGTCGAGCGAAGCACTTTTGGGACATTCCTTACCCGATAGTTCCAGCAGGGAACGGTATGTATGCACCCTCGCTGACGCACGCGAAAGTCATTGTGGACATATGAATAAATGCAATCGATTTCAATACAGCACAGCGACGGACGGCCAAGGTGCAAGAGGGACGAAATATACTCAGTACATTTCCAGTAAATGGAACGCGGCAAATGGAAACGTTACGGGTCAAACTGAATAATGTGGAGGGGGGGGGGGGGGGGGGGGGGTGAGTGGGGTGGGGGGGCGGGGGGCGGGAGGCGGGAGGGCGGGGGGGGGGGGGGGGGGTGAGTGAGCCGGTTGGAAGGTGACGGGACATGAAGAGGGACGCGTCCTGAGAACATGGCGACTGGAGAGAGCAGACAGGTGATTTGGAAGGTGACACAAATTCCTTCTTGAGCAAATACACTTATATGTTCTGACACCACAGTGACGAGGAACTGGCCCTGCACCCCCCGTCCTCTGTGATTCATCCCCCGAGGAGACACACACACACACACACACACACACACACACACACACACACACACACACACACACACACACACACACACACACACACACACACACACACACACACACACACACACACCTAAAATGAAGAAACTAATGCCACTAAATGTATTCCAAGCGCGTTGCATCAATGATGCGTAATGTGATTGCATGTGGTCAACCAGGATTTCCACCTGCATGAGCAACAGAATTGGTGCCCTGCATGCCACAATGCTACCAGTGATGCCAATAGTGAGGCAAATGTGCCAAAATGAATCAATCCGGCTGTGATGCTAATCTCATATTCCCTATCCATCCTGTGTCTTTCTCTGTCGTTTGCAGGCGTACAATTATGCCTCTTTGTCTCCCTTTTGTACCGTTGCTGGAGAACAATTGAAAATTAGGCTTGCGCTGCTATTTGCAGCAGTTCATCATAACAATCACAACCGAAGACAAGTCAAAGTGAATTACAGTTTAAAGAAGAATGCATTGGAATAAAGTCAAATAAAACAGTGTCCCCCTGGTAGGGGACTGAATGGAATTGACCACGGCCCCTTAGTGGTTCAGATCGGCTAAATCTGCATTTAGATGGAAATGTTTCTACAAGCGTAACCCCCTCCCAGACCCTCCTTTTGTTTGTTGGTACCACAGGGCCATTTTTCATCATGCCCTCCGTCAGACTTTTTAGCGCCGAGTCCGGCTGCTCGCACTCTCGCGTCGACGACTCGGTCCGACACGAGGGCCCCGGGAGCCAGACTCAATGTCACTCAGCCCTCTGGATCTATTTCCCCTGTCTCTAGAATATACAGCGCTGGTGCCGTGGTGTGGCTAAGCCCTCCCTGAAGCGACGTTTGAGGAGACGACTTGGCGAAGCATCAGTCAGAGCTCCAACACATGGAGAACAGCTGGCTTGTCTGCTGTAGTTTCTTCCCCCAGCACCCCTGTCGTAGTATTAGGACGTCCAGTCGTATGTAACTCATGATGGGTGATGGAAGAAGTCCAGTGAAGGCTCACCTCCCAGGGTGTGTATGTAGAGCAGACGTGAGCCATTTCGTTTCTCTACCTGCCAGTTCCCGTGGCGGTGGTGGTGGCGTCCCTGCGATGGTCACATTCGGTCCATCTGTCCCTGCTTTCAAAGACGCTCTCGAATGATTAAACACAAATGGACAGATGTGTGGGTGGTACTAGTGTTTCTTTAATATTTATTTTTAACTGCAAAACGGAACACTGATTGAGTGACATAAAGATGTATGTCCAAATCTGTCGGCCCATAATCTTTCTCATGCAGAAAGAGCACACACACACTCGCGCGCGCACGCACGCACGCACGCACGCGCGCACGCACGCACGCACGCACGCACGCACGCGCGCACGCACGCACGCACGCACGCACGCACGCAAGTTTCTACCCTGCCTCCATTCCAAAAATAAGTTAATTCATATCAAACTCCAACCTAAATAAATCAATCATATCTCTGAATAGAATAGCAGACCGACAGATTAGGGAAGTGGCTCCTCTCTACTAACGTCTGACAGCTACCAAGCACAGATTTGTTCCTTCAAGAGGTTAAGGACACCTATATAAGTTCAGTTTTGTGTCTATTGGGTCCTCAACTTGAGGTCGGTTCTGCAAAAACAGAATAAAATTTGGTAAAAATTCATACCCAAGACAAAAACGTTTCAGGAATAGTTATTATACAGTCAAGCGTTTGAGAATGCCCAAGCAAAATACAATTTCTGTCCACATTCTTGTCACCAGGCCGGTCTGAAAATACATCATATGAATAACAGTGGGAGCAGCTTTTTTACCGTGGTCGGCAGTTTTGTTTTATATTCATAAAACACTTTAAGAACAGTAGTTAGGACATCTGAATAATGTTGTGTGTTGAATAAGCTTGTTGTTTGCCTACGTTGGGCAATGCCAGAATCTTTTGTTCTCATAAAAATAACTGAGAAAAAGCCCTTCAGAAATATAGATGGATGGAAAATATGGAGATAGAGTGGGAGGTAGATTGACAGATAGGTAGACTTGTATGCAAATATGCATGTATAAACCTGCCTGTATCTGTCCTTGTATGTGTTTATGCAGAGGTACAGCCCTGTTGTGTATGTGTGATCTAATTCTGCGGATACACGGGCACAGCGGGCTACCAAAGGCAGGTCCCATGCAGGGTTTATGATTGACATTCCTATGCTGGCATTATCTCGCATGAGAGACTCTCTCCATGAGCACCTCCTCCCAAGCCTTTAAGCTCCTCCTCTCCTCTCCCTCCTTTCCTCTTCTCCCCTTCTCGTTTCCTCTCTCCTCTCCTCTTCCCTCCTTTCCTCTCTCCCCTCACCTCTCCTCTCCTGCTCCCCCTCTCCTCTATCCAGTCATCCTTCCCTCTCCCCCCACTCCCTTTATCCCTCCCCCCCCTCTACTCTCTCCCCCTCCCTCACCTCTCCTCCCCCTCCCTCACCTCTCCTCCCCCTTCCTCCCTCCTCTCCTCTCCTCCCCTCCGCGCTCCCCTCTCCCCCAAGGCTTCACCTCACCTGCTCCTCCCTCTCCCTTCGGGGAATTATTTCCTTCCTCCGTATCCCAAAATTACTCCGCTCATTTCCGGCTCCTTATCCTCTCTCGCCATTGAAATTTAAACATCCTTCTCAGAACCAATCCCTGGATGCATGCTATCTCTCTGGCTTCCACGACCACAGCGCTAAGCCAAGCCAAGCTAACATCAGCTAAGCTAAGCTGAGGCAAAGCTCCAACAGGAGCGGGTCTAAAGAAACACATATGCCATCACAATAACTTAATATTGCACCACGTGGGGCACAGGTACAGTACTAACCCGAGCTGCACCTTTCTGTCGTGCAGCACGGTTCACATGCATGCACACACACACACAAACACGCGCACACGCATCGACACACAAAGCCGGCAGCGACGTTGAGGAGCGCCCTGACGAATGCACAAGCTGACATGCTGACGCGACACGCAGGGATTATTTCAAACCCAAACACAGGACATGCTGTGCCCTCTGTCCCTTCCAGCAAACTCCGGCTGTCAAACTAAATGTCATGGGTGAGCTTTGGTGCCCTCCCTCCACCACCACCAACACCAACACATCCACCACCACCGCCACCGCCACCGCCACCGCCGCCGCCGCCGCCACCACCACCACCACCACCGCCACGTCCTTACTCTCTGCGAAAGCCCTCAAGCACCCATCCACCATGTCCACTCGTCTGAAGGAGAGGAACCCGAAGAGACACAGAGCGCTAGGGACGGGGCCCAATGATAAAAAGCACTAATTCCCTGTAGAAGAAGAGGCACACAGTGTTATGATGTACGCTCCGTAGATGGACTCCGAGGGTGTACACATTGGTGCATTATTAAGGGAAAGTGTATCAAGGGATATAGTACGGTACGTGGCATACACGAGGACGGTTCGGCTCTACGCTGGACTTTTATATTAGCATGACCACCCATTACATGGAGTATGATAAGTGTGTTATGTGTTATGCTATTGTTCTATATGTAATTCAGAGTATGTCCGTGTCTGTTTGTTTGTTTATTTGTTTGTTTGCATGTATGTGTGTGTGTTTGTGTGTTTGGGTGTGTGTGTGTGTGTGTGTAGGTGTGTGTGTGTGTGTGTGTGTACATGCGTGTGAAAATGCACACGCCCAAGGATATGTGCAAGCCCACACACACACACACACACACACACACACACACACACACACACACACACACACACACACACACACACACACACACACACACACACACACACACACACACACACACACGGGGCAAAGAGGTTGTCATTGAGAGTATGTGACGATACTTTGCTGGAGAAGAACTGCCGGCATATAGAAGATGAAACAAGATGGGTAACCGTCCGACATATGCACTCAAAAATATATCTATAGTGCTTGCATTGCTCTCCCTCCAGGGGTAATCCCTGTGGAACATTCAACTATGCCAAATCTTTTTTGTAGAAGCATAGAATAGGCACTAGTATTTAAAGGCAAGTGTAAAATATTGAGTCTTCTTAAATTTGGGACAAGCTCCCACACAATGGGGGCATAAACTACCGCACCCTCTCAGCTCAGTTCACTTCTCAGATTAATCAAAGTGTTCTCTTGCCTCTGAAGTGATGTAACGAAGCGCTCACTCCCCTCTCTCTTTGCGTATATAAATATATAAGGATAACCAATATTAAAAAAAGGCTCCCTTTGAAATAGTCAAGAACGGATGAGCTCGCTTTGGAGATCTGAGATTTGTTTTTCATCCTCTTCTTTAAATGTGTCATCGTTTCCCCTCCCCTTAAATTGTGTAATCTTGTAACAAGGTCTCAAAGAATAAGATGTTTTGCAGCTAAGCTGCGCAGGTCTGCCAACTTTGTGTGCAAACTCTTTGTAAAAGTTAGTGTGCGAGTGAATGAGAGCGAGAGTGGAAATTTTTGCGGACAATTGAACGAATACAAGTAGGCTATCTGGCCAACCACCTTCCCTTGAAAGACAATTCCCTCAATACGTTTTCCGTAGATTTGAAGCGAAAAAAGAAAAATAATCCATATATTCCAATTATAAATCTGCAGTTTTTAAATAGGGAAACACACGATAAAGAGCAACACACACAGAAGCGACTAAATCCTCCAGTTCTACAATCTCAGACAAGCGGAGATAATCGGATAAATCCAAAGTGAACAGAGACAACAAAACCAAACCAACGACAAAACAATGGAAAAATAAACTTAAAACAGCCTACAAAATATCCAGTAGTACGATGGCAAGATCAAGAGACGGCCATCTTTATCCCCTGAAAAAAAACTGAAGCCAGAACGACTGCTAGCTCTTTGGCGACAGTACTAGTGGCTTACTCTGCTTCCCTAGCTGCCAGCAAAGTGTCTGGTGTCCTATTCCAATATTGTCCCCTCATTAATGTACTCATGAATCTGGCAGTGGATGGAGTCGGTGGATCCTGGATGACCTTGCCGATTCGTCGTCCGGTGCCAGCACCTTTTGTTTGTTCCGGTTGCCATGGACACAGCGTCAGGTAAGGATCGACCGGGCCACCGGTTCTGTCACGCTATATGGAAAGTGTGTGTTCGGCTGCCAATGATGGGGACACACAGCCAACATCCTGCTAAATAAATGCAGCTGGCAAATATTTGGGTAGGGACTGACAGCAGACGCTCTGGCTAGCTGCAGGGTAGCAGAGCCGCTAGCCGCTAGAACCGGTTAGCTTTAAAGCTGGAACCCGGGGTCCTGGGCTATAATTGAAAGCAATGCGACCAACAGCATAGAAGAAAAGGGGTGAAGGAAACATGCTGGGAGGACTTCTGACAGATGTAAAGTCATGCTAATGCACTACAATGGAATTCATATAATTGTGCCCCCCCCCCACACAGATGATATATTTTGAATTTATCTTTTTAGATTCAATGATTTAAATTCCAGTGGAACATGGTTTATATCTCCATCAAATAAAATCCCTCAGCGAGAAGAATAATAACGGATTCAAAGTCAGAATGGTATGCCTCTCAACCAGAAGCCTGTAGCATCTCATGGACAACACACTACCATCGGAACAGTGTAGCATTGTCACATCTCAACATCTCAACCACCCATGAGAACAATCCCACCTATCATGAAGCTAATATTTCCATACACATTCACAGCCACAGTTCCAATATACGGGCAGGGTAGTGCAGTGAGGAAGATGTGACCCTTTGCTGATCCTTCATATTATCTGAACTCCCTGTAAGCTTTGGAGAGAAGAGTCAGCGAAATGACTCAACCGCTGGTAGGGTGCTTTATTTCCCCCGTCCAGAATTTAGAAACCCACCCATTGAATTTCCCCTGAGGGAGCGTGCTTGTGTAATCCCAGAAATATATGTATCGGTGTAACTTCTGTAAACTGTGTAAAACACTCACCGCAAACTATGGGCAGAACCAGGGCCCACAAGACCTGCAGTCCACGCAGAGACAGCGTATCCTGTATAGCCTGCATTCTGACCTGGGGAAAGAGAGACAGATAGAATATATTTGTATATTTACTTGTTATTGCAGTGTCTCGTTGAATTGGCATTTCATTAAATGTGTTTGCTATAAAGTTGTATGGTGAAAGATCTCACAGATAAGTTCTGTTTTACATGATTACGTGAGCTAATATATGTTTAATGGATTGCAGATAAAAAAAAGCAGGCTTTCGCAAGATAACAACCTTCCAATATTGCTATTTTTTTTCTAAATAATTATAATTCGTAATTTTATAATTGCCCACTAACAGCAAAATAGCATAAACAATAGCGACGGCTGGGTTCCAAAGAAAAATCTACGGATATTCATTTAGAGTCAACGAACCTTTGAAGTTTAATTTCAAATATATATATATATATATATATATATATATATATATATATATATATATATATATATATATATATATATATATATATATATATATATATATATACACACATTAACACAGTTCATTAAAAAGTAAACCAAGCAGTGAAACAAGGCAGTAGGCTGTCTAACTGTGAGTCACTCATCAATGTAATTAAAGAAGCTCCGCATTCGTCACTTTCGCTGCACTTTGGTTTGTTTGTGTGTTGGTGTAGCTCCGTGAATGGTACAAAAGGTTTGTTTTTATGAGGCCGGGTGCTAGAAAAGGAGGGGAAGGGTGTTGGAGGGATGGCTGGGTTGGGGTTGGGGTGAGGGGGTGGCAGTCTGGTACCGGCGATACCGGACACAGATAGCCGGTGTCAGTTACATCCGACCCGGTCTCGGGTGACTCTGTCTCAAAGGCAAAGTCAAGGACGTAAGCACTGACCTCACAGCAAATCATTCTGCCACTGTGGGGTGGCCTATCTTGGGACAGAGCGATGATGGTGGGGGTGTTCTAACAGTACATACGATTCAGAGACCGCATATATCATAATACGCATCGCATGATGCGACGATTGGTGGTATAAAGACCCCATTCAGAGATAGAAATACCACATGGGGAACAACAAGTAGCACATGCACCCAGCTACTATGGTTACGATGTTCTGTATGTTCTTTATCATAATAGACTTTAATTTTAAACATAAATCACAAGTGAGTGCATGTGAGCTCTAATCTTAACCCTGAGGGAGACGTATCATCATGTGTTTGCCCTGTTGAATCACTTGTTTCTATCGTCACTCCCGTTCAGGGCCGCTGCTAGCTGTTTCGGTGCCCTACGCGAGCGGTGGGGGGGGGGGGGGGGGGGGGAGACTCTTTTTATAAATTAGGTAAGAACATCTAATTTGCCGAAATTGAAAAACAACGGTTGGCATCTTCATAACTAATTTACTTTTTTTTTATTCTATAATATAATCTTTATTTTTTTATTTTATTTTATTTTTTTTTACAAACCTTAATTTTTGCCCCCCCCCCCCAGGTACTTGGTGCCCTAAACACTCTGCGTACCGGGAGCGGCGGGCCTGCTCCCATTCCTTCCCATTGTAAGGATCTCTTTACAACCAGACGTTTCTAGCAGGTTCTCTGAACTTCTGGAGACGCGCTGTACCTTGATATTATATTTTACCCCAGAGTTAAAAAGTGACTTTCTTGGGTTCGCTCTGACCCCACCAGATCCTCAACGCTTCATTGAATGCAAATATAAAAAAAGTTGGAATGGCTGCTTCGCTATTGAGTAGACTCTGTTGAACAGATTGTGAGGCCACGTGTACCTTGATATTATATCGACTCGTATACCTTGTTATTATATAACACACACACACTGTGTGTACCTACCAAATACCTCCCAGCCATCCTTCCTTTACTTACACATCGCCCCCCGCCCCTACACATTCATTATTCATACCTTTAGCCAGACGGCCATTGTGACATAATTCAAAATAAGCATCTTCGAATAGTTTCCCTTTTTATTCATCTGTCTCCTCCATTTGCAGAGACCTTTCCCGGGTCCTTCCTACCCGCCTGTCCTTTGACTGGGTATGGGGCCCAGCAGTGGCCCCTGTCATGCTGCACACAGCTCTGGCCCTCGCCCCCGGCAGACCTCAGGAGGCTATCTGTTAATTGTATCGCCACACGTCCACTCACGCTGCTCTCGCAGGGCTTCCGAATCCATGTTTCTCCCCGTGTGTGTGTGTGTGAATGAGTGTGTGTGTGTGTATGTTTTTTACGTATGTGTGGGTGTGTTTTCGCGTGTGCGCTCTCATCTTTGTGCGTAGGTGTAGGTGTCTGTTGTTGTGTGTTGTTGTGTGTGCATGTGTGCTTTCGCGTGGGTGCATGTTGTACCGTGAGTGAGTGTTGATGCGTGGGTGT
>OLKM01000390.1:0-15000 GCA_900291075.1 Melanogrammus aeglefinus | reverse complement strand
AGAGAGAGAGAGAGAGAGAGAGAGAGAGAGAGAGAGAGAGAGAGAGAGAGAGAGAGAGAGAGAGAGAGAGAGAGAGAGAGAGAGAGAGAGAGAGAGAGAGAGAGAGAGAGAGAGAGAGAGAGAGAGAGAGAGAGAGAGAGAGAGCGGCAAGAATCTAGGAATCTATATTCTGATTTATCTAGAAAAATAAATCAGAATATGCCAATATCAGGGAGTGAATACCGGTATATAGGTGCCAAATGGTCAAAGAAATAGAGGAAAGAATTACGTAGACAAAAAAGAGAGAGAAAAGTCAGCGATGAGAGAAAAGATAAAATTTGACTGTTAAGTGCACTGACTTCAAGCAGTGCTCAAAAGTCCCAGTGCAGCGCCACGTTTTTCCATATTGCTTTACATGAAATGATTGAACAACCCTCTGTGTGTGCCGTCTAGGTGCTTTGTCGTGGGCACTATGTGCTGCGTTGCGCTGCGTTGCATGTCCCATAATGCTGTGTGGTGGGTTACCTATGAGCCCGCTGAACATTGAACGAAAGCTGGGACCTGCGACGCCCAAAAGAAAACGGGCACACACAGGCACGCCAACACTCACAAAAGACTGACACACACATTCACTGCACATATAAAAGTAGACGCGTGCATCAAGGTTTTCTTTGCCGCTCTACACAACGCCGGTAATGAAAGCAATATCCGTTCATAATAAAAAAACAGTGTAATTAAAGTGGAATAATTGTAGTGTTATGTTTGCTCAATAGACGTATCTGTGTTTTCATTTGAATTGAGTTTATTGAGTTTATTTTCAGACATCTTTTTGTACTCTCCTCCCACCAACACCAAGCCAGGTGTTATTGACTTATGAAGTATGGTGAGTGAGTGGCTGGAGGGAGAAAATGGGGGGGGGAGGTCAAAGGGAGGGAGATGAATGGTGTGAAAGAGAGACACAAGACTGAAGATAATAAAGGTTAGCGGGCGTGCGATCTGGCTCTGTCAGTGCTACACCTCCCCTTAGACTTCTATCCATCACAGCAGCACATATGTGGCAGACATTGGTGACGCAGAACGGGGTATACGCTGCACGCTCCCCTTAGACTTCTATCCATCACAGCAGCACATATGGCAGACATTGGTGACGCAGAACGGGTATACGCTGCAGGGCTGCCCAGAACCGTACAGAACACCATTACTTACAGCTCAGTCTCCACTTCCCATCTGAAACTACACACAATTGCACTCCACAGGCAAGGGTGTACCAAGAGCTGGCCAGAGAGTGAATGCAGAGAAAGAGAGAATAGAGAGAGGGAGAGAATAGAGAGAGAGAGGGAATAAAGAGTGAATATAGAGAGAGAGAATAGAGGGAGAATATAGAGAGGGAGAGAATAGAGAGAGAGAGGGAATAAAGAGTGAATAGAGAGAGAGAGAATAGAGAGAGAATAGAGAGAGGGAGAGAGGCAGAGAATAGAGAGAGAGAGGGAATAAAGAGTGAATATAGAGAGAGAGAATAGAGAGAGGGAGAGAATAGAGAGAGCGAATAAAGAGAGAGAATAGAGAGAGAGAAAGAGAGAGAGAGAATAGAGAGAGAATAGAGAGAGAGAGGGAATAAAGAGTGAATATTGAGAGAGAGAATAGAGAGAGAATAGAGAGAGAGAGGGAATAAAGAGTGAATATAGAGAGAGAGAAGAGAGAGAGAAGAGAGAGAGAATAGAGAGAGGGAGAGAATAGAGAGAGAGAGGGAATGAAGAGTGAATAGAGAGAGAGCATAGAGAGAGGGAGAGAATAGAGAGAGAGGGAATAAAGAGTGAATATAGAGAGAGAGAATAGAGAGAGAATATATAGAGAGAGGGAGAGAATAGAGAGAGCGAATAAAGAGAGAGAATAGAGAGAGAGAAAGAGAGCGAGAGAGATTATCGCCCATTACTCTGATCAAGGCACATTGTTTCTGCTCCCTTAAATGAGTCAGAAGCATAGTCGAGGAGATGGGAAAAATATTGAATGAAAAGCAAAGATGGAATCAGCAATTAAACGAGGGAATAAGAGGGGGGAGGAGGGGGAAGAGACGGCGGAAGGGGCTGTGGGAGGCAGGACGGCAGGGGAGATTCTCTTAAAAAATAGGGTGACAGGGAGCTTTTCCTCTGCAGCCTGGCTGGCCATTTCCAAACGTCTGAGCCTTCTCATTTGCCAGACTGCAAAGCCACTTTACACCGTGGCAAATGTTAAACTTGTTCTGGGCACATCAAGTTCTCCCTGGCTGCTGCCCGGCCACCGCTCAGCATGTAAATGGGCTCAACCTGGAGAGTACTGGGGGCGATGTTTTCACAGACACATTCCCTGCACAAACAGTGCAATTCAAAAGAGAAACAAAGCCCAAGTGCTTTAATGACAGGTGTAGATGCAGTTAATACATTTGTTCTTCATGTATGTAAAACACACATGCCTAAAGTATGGCGCATATGGAATAAATACAAACTATTAAAATACAGATGCTTCCGACGTTTACATGGTAGGTTTACACTTTAAATCAAAACATATTTACTTCCTTGAGCTATTCCGTTTATTTATTCAGGTCACGTGCTGAGCTACTGAACCAGCACAGGGCTAGCATGGCTGAGACATCTACCTACAAAAAAAAAAAAACATGCATACGAATCACTGAACTCACTCATCGCTGTCAAATCTGAATCAATACAACAGTCGCCGCAGGCACAGGAACTCATTTTACGATCCGTTTAGTCTCGCCCCCAGAAGTTGCCTTCTCCCCTTACTTGCGTATGTCCCTCTCTGTCTCAGATGGGGGCGGGGGGGGGACACTTTAGGGTGCACTGGAAACCACTTGGGAGTTGAGGGAAGGCTGTTAAGACCCCTAAGTCAACGGTATCATGCCAAGACAGAAGTCTGGTCAGTAATGACAGACACATACACACAATATGATATCCCCCTCCCCACACTTTCGAACATCCTGTGATTTGATGATATATACCAAGACTATACAATGTTCACATCGTTACACTCTTGGGGCAGCAGTGTAAATGAGCATCATTTGTCCTAACGCCAGAGAGCCCAAGGAGGACGGTGGAACCATCCATCACGCCGTCTGACCAGCCTCCGTGAGTTCAACTACGCCCGCCGCTCTGTCAGAAGGACAAATATGGCTCCCCCACCAAAAATAGCAAATGAAAAATTATCTGTAACTTTTCTCCCCCCGCCATTTCCTCTTCCCCTTGGTCCCAGCCCTCTCTTTCTTGTTCTCTGCCTCTATACCTCTGACTGTGCATTGTTCCTTTTTCAACACACACACACACACACACACACGCGCAAGCACACACGCACAAACACACACGCGCCAAGCACACATCACCACAAACACACCACAAGCACACACACACACACACACACACACACACACACACACACACACACACACACACACACACACACACACACACACACACACACACACACACGTTGTGTCCTGCCACCGCAGTAGACAGGGCTAATTGCCAGAGAGATGGGGACAGTCGATCGTTTATGGAACTTGTCTAATCCTCTCGTCTTTCCTTTCTTCCTCGGGTGGGGGAACGGAGCGATTAGGACATTGAAGGACGAAGGAGAGAGTAAAAGAGCGAGAGAGAGTGTGAAATGAACGAGAATATGCTGCAGTGATGACTGAGAAATGGACAGAATCGGCCAATGTGTGTTTTTTGTGTTAGTGGTTCATTGGACACTATTTTTTGGGCTGGCTCTTATCAGTGAGGGTTGGAAGAATGATGGACCCCCCCCCCTCCCTCTGTCTCCAATCCTATCACCATGTTAATCCTTCTCTCCTCTTTTTCCCTTTCCTCTTGTCTTCTTTCCCTCTCCTCCACTCTCCTCGTTTTTCCTCTCCACCCCCTCCATCCTCTCATTCCCTCCTGTCCTTCTCTCTTCATCTCCTCCCCCCTCCCCGCCCCCCCGCCCCACTCTATCCTCACCCTCTCCTCATCTCCCCTCTCCCCTGGCCTCCTGGTGTGTTTACTCTGTCAATGGGAGCACTTTCAACCGTAGGCGATATTCCTCAGATGTACAATTGAAATTCTGTCCATACGTTTGCCACCACTTACCTGTGGGAGTGCTTATGGCACACACACACACACACACACACACACACACGCTCACCACACAACACACACACACCACACACACCACACACACCACACACAACAGCACAACACACACACACACAGACCACACACACACACACAACACACACAGCAGCGGGGGCAGACCGCAGAACATGACAGACAGACTGACCAGATGCCACACCACACCACCACACACACACACACACACACACAGCGGGGGCAGACAGACAGACAGACAGACTGACAGATGGTTTGTTCATTGTATTGGTTCGTCGACAGTTCCTGCACATTCCTGGCTCTGATCTGCCACCAGAGAGCGTCCAATGAGGACCCAGGAAGACAGTGGGGACCCATGTCAGACAATCGCTGCACACTCAAACAGCTGTTCATTAAACAGCACGCCTCACATGTAAACAACCCGGCCCTCCTGGATCGACTGCAGCGGGGCCAGTTGATGCTTAAGCTGCTTTCACGGCAGACAGTGAGGGACACAAGGCTGCTCCAAGCTTGAAGGATAGCCGGCGGCGCTTGAAAAAGGAATAATAAACAGTTTGTAGGACCCTGGTGTACTGAGAAATAGACTTATTTTATGTGTGGTGTGCGTCGGTGGCGGTTAAAAAGAGACCCGCGCTTGGTTATAGACACTTGTTGGGAAGTGGGAGGACTTTTCTCCCCAAAAAAACGTTGTGGCTCTTGTTCTCAGCACGTTCTATGCAGGGTTTTTAACATCCTATTAAATTCGCTGTAGGTAAGGTTGAGGAGCTCGGGTTTGAGTATGATTTGGGCCGCATGCCATAGCCACCCAGCAGTGATTTGAGTGAAATGCCTCAGAATATCTTCGCTAGCTTTCGCTAGCTTTGATTTGAGGCCGCTCCTGGCTAATATCTAGTTAACTTGTACACGCATAAGTTGTACATGTATGCGTACATATAATGAGACAGATTTAATTCATTTTCTATTTGAACCACCGCATAAATTAAAAATGTATGAAGAACACTGGCGGGAGGATCTTATCTGGCTCATTGATCTAATCGTTGATTGATTATAATAAAGCTGACCAGCGACCACAAAAACAAAAGTGTTCTCAACATTTACACGTGACTGAAAGGGTCCTATGATCAAAGTGACAGGAGCACGGGGGAGAGGAGAAGGAGAGATACAATAAGCGACGTCAGGAGGATGGAGCGAGGCAAAGAACCACAGTGACTGAAAGAAAGATAAGATATGTGTGTTGACAATGCATCAGCTGCTTGAGAACCGGTGACAGGCAGACTATACAACTGGTGACAAGGCAGAGGCTATGTGTCTGTGCGGGGGAGGCTGGAGACGGGTGAAACCATGGGGGGGGGGGAGCCGGGGGAAGACTGGAGATGAACGACGGATAAAACAATAAAAGGCGAGAGCGAAAATCGCTTGGCACGAGGGACGATGCACGCAGGGTGTGCCGCGTGTGCGGCGGTAACCGCCCTTAACAACACGAGTAGAAATTGAAACGGTTCAAAGCAGGCCAAATGAAGTGCGAAGAGTTTTGACAAGAGGGTTAGGAAAATGTGGATGAAATTAAAAATATTGTGCGTGTGCTTGCGTTCGTCTGTGTGCGTGTGCACACACATAGGGGTGGGTGTTAGTAGGTTGGTGTGGTGTTGGGTGTGGTGCAGTTTGAATGAGAAAGAGACACACTTCGATAACTGTGAGGGGGGACAAACAATGGAATGAGGTTGGCAGGAGGGGAACTGGACAAGAAATCAGAAGCAGGGAGCCCCCAGGAAACTAATGACAGGAAACAGGAGAGTGTGGAGCAGAAAGAGACACCTGGGGAGAGAAGGGCTGAGCGCACGTGGGACGTTGCTTTCAGTGGCGTTCTTTCCTAGGCCTTCTTGCAAGTATCAAGGCCTGCTCAGGATTCACGACTACCTGCATATAGAAAGCTAGCTCCGTAACGGGGGGAACGACAATAAGACGAAGCCAGACCTTAGACACCGACACAAGGGAAAATAAGCGGTCTAAATGGATAGAGAACACCATGTTTCTACCAAGGAGACTGTGAGGGTGCACTGATTCATGACAGGTTCATTTCCCTCTCTCGCCCTCTCTCTGCTGTCACCCTCAACTCGCAGAAACCAACTATTCATAACAGCTCCACATTTAGTCACTTATCAAGACTACTTTGCACCCGAGTGACTGAAAAGCTTGCTTCTTTCTAGAGAAGTGCAAATGGAGGCTACGGCTTCTCTGAGCTTATCCGTGTTAAGGACACCTGAGTGACAGAAAAGGCTCGCGGATGATATGGAGTCAACCTAAACCCGAGACTTGAACCGTGTACCCTTAGATGAAAGGTAAGAAGATGATGCTGTAGTCAGTCAACGCACCGAGTATAAGCTGGTTCAGGGCTTAAAGAACAGGAGCGCTTGTTTTGGTCCCCGAGGTTTGGAAAGAACAGGATATTAACACAGCGCCCGGACGTCTGAGACACGCTGCACTGTATAGGAAATAAAATCTAGCATATAAAAAAGCCTTGTGGACTAAACGGACTAAACGCCGTTGCTGTCGCCCCTGCCGTTCCAGTTGTTATTGGTTTGTGTCGCCCCTTCTAGTGTCGCCTTCTCACCCGGGCCGGAGTGAGACTCTGGTGGTTCAAAGTGGAGCTAGCACGCAATCCCAGGGGGATATTGATTACCAGACACACTCTAATTTGGCGGAACGGGGATTGATGAGCCTCTGCTTCGGTCCACAGCCCCCCTCTTTACTTATTTATTTTGGTGGCTGCTGCACAGACCTCTGGCCCTGCTATCTGTCTGACAGTACAGGCCAGCTCTAGGGGGCTATCAGCCCTAAACACCACCACACCAAACACTACTGAACCTGGGGAGCTGTGAGAGAGGAAGAGAGAGGCAGAGAGAGATAGAGAGAGAGAGAGAGAGGCAGAGAGAGAGAGAGAGAGAGAGAGAGAGAGAGAGAGAGAGAGAGAGAGAGAGAGAGAGAGAGAGAGAGAGAGAGAGAGAGAGAGAGAGAGAGAGAGAGAGAGAGAGAGAGAATGTATTTGCCTTACATAAAAATAAGATAGAGGGGAAGAGGGTATGATTGACTTAAAGAAAGAGGAAAAGAGAGAGAGCGGGAGAAAAAGAGAGAGAAAAATAAAGAGTGAAAGAGAGAGAGAGAGCAGAATTGCTTTTGCCTTTTAACTTACCATTAGACCCAGTGCACTATAATAGGCAGTAAGTGTACACCATGGGAACATAAATCAACAGCGACAGCCAACATAAATTGGCATTTCACAGCAGGGGTGCGATTTCATTTGAAGTAGATTCCGCTCATTGGGGTATGGGCTGCACTGAGCCCTTTTTGTCACTATGAGTCGTTCACTCGGGTAGTTAAGACTGCGCCAAGTGTACCATAGAGAGCGTACCGTAGAGAGAGGGTCCTCAGCTTCTCACTCCTACTCATCCCTTCGCTGTTTCTTGCTCTGCCTCGTTCATCAAGGGTTTCTGTCTGTCTGTCTTTCTGTCCCACACTCTCTGTCAGGAGACAAGAGAAGCTAGAAAACACTCACTTTGGAGACTATTGTTTGTCCGGCCTCGCAAATAGCTCCAATAGTCCTTTAAAAATAAACACCCTCTTTCTTCAGAACTCACACTGGTGTTCGCTATGCCTTTAAAAACAAAAAAAGGCTTTTAAGAAAATGCTGAAAACCCTCTTCCCCTCACTCTGCTCTCTCTCTGTCTATCTCCCTCCCTCTCTCTATATATATTTCTCTCCATCAGGACTGCTCTCTCTACATCCTTTAAGCCACGCAGACTGCCTGGTAATTGGATTCCAACAGACAGTTCCAACGGTGGTGTAAAATAATTAATGACAAAACTCAGATTCTATCTGGAGGCAGCCGATCATCTTCCACCGCCGCCCCGTCACTGATCTGAAGGATGTATTGGGAGGCAAACGCCGGCAACGACTCGGCTCTGCGCTGGACTGCCATCCAACACGCAGCAGTACATTTGTGTTCTATTGTTCTGTATGTAGTTCAAAGTGTGTCAGTGTGCGATTGTTGGTTTTTTTCCCGCGTGTATATGTGTGTGCGCGTGTCTGTGCGTGCGCATTTGTGTCTCATTGTGTGCACGTGCGGGTTTGTGTTTGCATTTGTGTGTGTGCGTGCGTGTGCGTGCGTCTGTGTATGCACTACCAATGTGTGGTTCTGGACCTGTGTGTGCGCGTGTTTTAGCGCTTGTGTCTTTGCGTCGGTTGTGTGTTGATGACGTTTGTATGCCGCGTTCTGTGCAGCCACCACCAACACCACCACCACCTCCACCCACACCACCACCACAACAAACACCTCCACCACCAACCCAACTACCATCAACACCACCACAACCAACAACAACAACAACAACAACAACAACAGCACCACCGCCACCACCACCACCACCACCACCACCACCACCACCACCACACATGTCTTTTAATGGGAGGCCAGAGGAGGAGCAGAACAGGGGTGAGCGTGGAGCCAGATGTAGTGACTAGTGAGCGTTCTCGCCGGCGGAGCATTGATTCTGCCTCCCGCTCTCTTCTCCCACCCGGGAGTCAGGAACAAAGAGGCCAGGCTGCATCAGGCGGCGCTTTGATCAGCCCCGTTCTATCGTGTTTCCATCAGTAATTGGCAGCCCTCACATCCTCGCAGCGTCCCTCCCTTTCACATGCTCGCACACACATGGATGTGTTTGTGCGCAACGTACATGCGTACTCGTGCGTACTCACACGCGCAAACGCATAAACAGGGCACCTGTCTGTTTTGCTAGCAAGTGAGAGGTCTGCTAGCTACAAAAATGGAGGACTGCATAAAACAGTCTTTTAAAATAAATCTAAAGAACACCAGTGTAGCACTACCTTCATGGAGAATCAATACACAACACAGTTGTTCACATTACACTGTTTGGACAGATCTTGGCATGCCGAGATAGACAATGTCTGAATAATCAAAGGACAATGAAGGGAATATCAAACTTACACACACTGCTCCTTCTCCATCAAAGTTTCAGGATGAAGATTTGGAAGTTCATAATCCCCATGTGGAAACTCAAAGTATCCATTCAAGAGAAAAGTCAAATGTGCTTTCTTCACAATAACACAATTTGATTTGTGGTTTAAAATAACACAGTTACTTCCTGGTGGCTTGAGCTTGTTTTCTCTCTCCACAACATAGCGCCCATTCTGGGAGGCCATGCTTCCAAACAAAACTCAAAAGTGGGAGTGGCCATATTAATTATTTCCAAGGCAACACAACAGCCATTATAATGATTACCCAAAAAAACGTTCTATTTAAGAAAAGACTCAAGGGTCTGATGTAACAACACCTTTTAACAAATTGCTGTAACCAAAATAACCACTAGCCCATTTCTTTAATTAAAGGCTTGTACCTATTTCAGAATAAAAAAAAGAATATAGCGTCAGGACTAGATGGGGGATCTCCGAACTCAAACATTGTGCGTAAGCATAACAAACACGCGCCAGCTTGTTTATTAAGTGTCCAGTTCGTTAAAACCCAAAACATTTCGCTTCAAACTGCTACCACACACACACACACACACACACACACACACACACACACACACACACACACACACACACACACGCGCACACACACACACACACACACCACACACACACACACACACACACACGCACACACGCACACACACAGACACACACACACACACACACACACGCGCACACAAAGCTTAAAATCATAGAACTTAGCATGCACACAGGAAACAACTCCCACAGTCTGACCGATTCCCAGGTATCTCCGGAGAGCTGTGTCGTGTTGTTCCCCCGACAACCGGGGGGGGGGGGGGGGGGGTTTATGATGGAGCACGGCGAAACGGTGTCAGACTGTTTTACACCTCCCTTGCCTTTCCTTCCTCCCAGCGTCTCCCTTGGGGCCTTATCATCACAGGAGCTAATCTAATGACACAGATTAATACCCCTACGGCGTGACGGACTACCGGGAGGGAATTAGTGGGGGCCCCCGGGGCCATAGAAAGAGCTATTCCTCTGCACCCACTTGCGAAAAAAAAATTAAAGTTCACAAAAAAAAAGTAAATATAATCAGAAGGTGAAATAGGATTCAGCTGAGGGTAAGGAGGCCCGGTGTGTACGTGGAGGAGTAAAGTGTTTAAAAGAAAGGAATAAAGTTATTCGTTTCTACGCCGGCTTTATGGGAGGCAAATGCATCTGCTTTACGGTGGACCCCGGGGAGGTGACGGTGGGTTGGAGCACAGTGTGGAAGCTAGATAACCTCTAAGTCGTAAAAACCTCTATGATTTATTTATTTATTCGAGCTCATGCATACACATACCTATCCCCTGTCCGAAACGCCTCCTACTCGGTTTCTTGCGCTGATGCCTCCCAATGCCTCAGAGATAGAAACACGCGCAGGACAATGATTTATTAAAGCTAATTGTTATTGTGTTATTTCACATACACTGCAGGATTCACGGACGCGTCACCTGGGCTTGCTTCTCAATCGGACCGCAAATCAAAGCCTTTCTCATACTGCTGCTCTGATCCACCCTGAAGACCAAAGCAGCCTCAGAGAGTAGTTGGCCATGAACAAGTCAGCCAGATGCTGGGAGCCCAAGCCCGGCCAACCCTAACGAGACGAGACCATGTGATGAATGGCTCACCAGTGGACACAGAGAAGAGGAGGGATGCGGCTACCTAAGAAGGTTTCAGCTTCCAGCACTCACTCGCTCACACACACATGCACATACACATACACATACACATACACATACACATACACATACACATACACATACACATACACATACACATACACATACCACATACACACTACACATACACACACACATACACAACACATCACACACACACACACACACACACACACACACACACACACACACACACACACACACACACACACACACACACACACACACACACACACACGCGCCACAGCTGCAAACGGATAAAACATCTGCATGGAATAACAATAAACCCCAAAGAATAGAAGACAGTAGAATAGCATAGCTCAGCATAGCCCTGGCTCAAGATCCATTCTTCTCTGCGCACCCATCGCCTCCCTCACAACATTGATAGTGCTGGCATTATCGGAATGACATTTCAAAACACATGTCCAATTCATTTGGTTTGGAAATAGGAAGTTTAGGGACACTTATTTTACACTGTTCACATTTAGCTGCATCCAACTTCCTTTATGTTTGTGCGTGTGCGTTGGTGCATGTGTCGAGTGTGCGTGCGTGTTTGGCGAGGCTATGTTTACATAGTGATGGACCGGTGTCGCCCTGCAACCGCAGCCGCCCATTTCACCCCGCTTGTTTCCCTCATTTCCTTTTCGCTCTCCCGTGTTAAATTAGCGGCTGATCCGAGGGAGTGTGCGGAGAAACGAGTGTGTCAGCGACCGGGCTCTCAGCCTGACGTGCGGCTAAGTGTTTCCAACCACTCTGCTCCAGGCAATCTGGGTTTGAGCTGGAGACTCTGGGCTCTGGGTATTAATGACAGCGGGTGAGGGACAGCAGACACCTCCATCACCTCCATCACCCCAACGACGTCGAGGGGATTCTCCTCTCGCTGGCGGGAGCAACGGCCCACCGGAGACCTCACGCTCCCCTGTTGTTTAGAATGAATCATACTCCCCTCGTATAACTCACCCTCCCCACTGATGTACAGGGCCATTTGTCTGCAGCGAGACGTTTACAAGTCCCTACTCGCACATAAAGGCGCACACTCACACACACACACACACCCCTAGATAGATGCTAGAGGTACACACGCACACACACACACACACACACAGACAGACACACGCACACACACACACCACACACACTCTAGATAGATGCTAGAGGTACACACGCACACACACACACAACACAACACACACACACACACACCACACAGACAGATGCATCACAGGTCACGCACACACACACATGCTAGAGGTACACACACACACACACACACACACACACACATCCCTAGATAGATGCTAGAGGTACACACGCACACACACACACACACACACACACACACACACACACACACACACACACACACACACACACACACACACACACACACACACACACCCCTAAATAGATGCTAGGCACACACGCACATAAAGGCATACACACACCAAAATATATGCTAGATGCTCACACACATAATGGCAAAGGTGTTTGCATACACGCAGCACAACTCCTCCCCCCAAAGACAGTAGAAACAGACACTTAAAATGGATGCACATAAAGATGGCCCCACACACACACACAGACACACACAAACTAGTACACACTCACGCACAGGCACACACATACACCAATTAGCCAATGACAAACGAGCAAGTGCAGGCTCATTTGCATATCAGAGCCAGTTTTGGCTTTCCTGTCTCCCCGGCTTCATCCTGTGATTACTAACGGAACAGGAATGGCAAGGTGAACAAGGAGGCTTTTAATTGATAAGCCTTTAAAACACCATATTTTATACATTCCCATTCTTGGGTCGCAGCTGTTGAGATTCAATATATTTGCATTTTGTTTTGCCTTACCTGCAGTGCATACCTGTTTCTTTTGAAGGGAATTGGATATGTGAATTCCAGCGAATCGTTAAAAATAATACATGGAAAATTATTGATGCACGTCCGTTGGAAGGAAAGAGGCAGCGGCGGAGGGTTAAGAAAATAACTGCCGCTAGATCGGTTTTAAGAATTGCTGAATAACAGCTCGCACAATTGTTAACTTTCGGAACACACCCGTTCAACGGATTTGAAAAATACCCCGCAGCTATCGGAAATAAATAAGCAATTATCTTTAAAAATGTCTCCACTTTAAAATGTCACTCTTTTAAGGAACGAAAATATATACTAAAGAGAGGACAGTGAGGTCGATCTGCAAAACATATTTATCCCTTAACAAGGAAATTAAGAAAGCTGGCACGGGAGAATGGTCGTTCCGGGTAAAAGGCTATCGCTCTCCTCTTTATCTCCTCTGTCAGACGAGCGGGAGATGCACACTACTGGCCTACAACCTGTTACTGCTGGGGATCCCTGCTGCTCACACCAGCAGGGACACGTGCCCTGCGAGGGAAACACTCTAACACTAGCTACAGCCAACGGTGGCTATTAGCGAGGCTATTGTTATTGCCTCCCCTGATTATCTCTCTCTCACGTTTCTATCTCCTATACCTCTGGTCCTATATAGCGTCGATGCTACACCCGCCGTTATCTCCCTGTTTCACCTTGGCCACCTGCACGAAAGGGGGTCCCAGTCACCAGCCAAGCTCATCCCTCACTTTCTCATTTCAGTCCCTCTTGGTTCGGTCTTGCCCTTTGAAAAGGTGGTCTTTAAAACTGTAAGTGATTACATTTTGGATTATTATTAACCTTTAATGGCTATTAGGGAAGGAATTTGCTTTAGAATGCCTTTATCTTCATAATAAAAGACGGCGAGCCCCCTTAAGTTTATGTATTACAGGCAAAGAGAATTACAAACGCAGCATTCACCAGAGGTTAGACCGTCGGTGCAGCTACAGCAAAAACTAATTAAACGCTCTGCCAAGTCAGAAGAGAATATATTAAGCAGTGGAGAAATCTCAGATGGATACCACTGGCAAGTTTTCAGGTCAAAGCGTGGGTGGGGATACCATCGTACGAGGTGATGAGTGACCACACGGACATGTCACCTTGTTTGGAGGATGGCATGATGTGGAGGTTTTAAAGAGGGACGGGCGACTGCTGACTGGACACAGCCAAGGGACGCGTAATCCTCCAACCAGGGACCGGCTGGCCGGATTAAACGTGTAATCGGTGTAACGACGAACACCTGGGCAGGGTACGCCAAGGGACATGAGGCTCTCAGAGAGAGAGTGAGGGGAGGGGGAGAGAGAAAGAGAGAGAGGGAGAGAGAAAGGAGGAGGATGGGGGGGGAGGGGGAGAGGGGGAGAGGGAGAGACTGAGAGAGGGGGTTGAGAGTCTGAGAGCGGGGAGAGAGAGAGCGAGAGAGAGAGAGAGAGAGAGAGAGAGAGAGAGAGAGAGAGAGAGCAAGAGAGAGAGAGAGTGAGCGAGAGTGAGAGAGAAGAGAGAGAGAGAGAGAGAGAGAGAGAGAGAGAGAGAGAGAGCGAGAGAGAGAGAGGAGAGAGAGAGAGAGAAAGAGAGAGAGAGGAAGAGAGAGAGAGAGAGAGAGAGAAGAGAAGAGAGAGAGGAGGAGAAGAGAGAGAGATGAGAGAGTAGAGAGAGAGTAGAGAGAGAGAGAGTGAGACGAGAGTAGAGTGAGAGAGAGGAGAGAGAGAGAGAGAGAGTGAGGAGTGAGTGAGTGAGTGAGTGAGTGAGTGAGTGAGTGAGTGAGTGAGTGAGAGAGAGAGAGAGAGAGAGAGAGAGAGAGAGGAGAGGGGGGGGAGAGAAGAGAGAGCGAGAGTAAGAGAAGGAGAGACAGACAGAGATAGAGCCTCACAATGCTGACCACCGTATTAGCCCTTTGGGTTCTGAAAGGAGAGAAAGTAATGGGTTCCTGGTCAAGAAACATTCAGAGGCAGTGAGGCAAAAAGTGGTGTCCCCATATCAGCTGTCACGGCTCATGGCCGAGGTCGTGACTCGGCCAGTGGCTGGAATCCGATTCACACTCAAGCTCTACCTCTGCCTATCTGAAACACTAACCTTGCATCACTATCCTATTCATCCGATATGGGGCACACATTATTTGGATTAGGGGGATCATTTTTTTTAAGACTTGTTTGTGCTCAAATTTGATTTGTTATACTGATTAGGTTCATGAATTATTTAACAGATACAAAAGTGTAAGACGAAAAAAACAAAAAATATAAAGTTTGAAAAGCAGGTATGAATCACTCCCTTCTT
>OLKM01000389.1:303944-336466 GCA_900291075.1 Melanogrammus aeglefinus | reverse complement strand
GCCCCCCAAAAACGGGGAGAGGCTGTTTCCAGGTGATTTTTTTCAGGCTGTAGGCCTACCAACACGTACAGTCAATCTCACCAATGAACTGTGTTAAAATAAAAACATTTTACTTCATGTTAACGGAACACTTCTTACTGACATGTCCACATTTTATCACGTGACGACAGTGGAGGAACACAATGCATCAGAATAAAGATTTTGACTGAATTAAAAAAATCAATCTCTAAGGTTTTATTGGAGTGGACCAAAAAGTCCTATTAGCTCTAATGACATGATTATAAAGTTTCTTTATCTCTGACGTTGTCAGCTGTTTTCTGATGGGTGTCTTTTTTGGTCGTTTTGGTTCTTCATCTCCTCTACGTTGTCATCTGCTTGTATTTTGATATTTTCTCAAGAATGTATCTGAAAAAAGTGGAGACAAAACGAAGTTGAACCTTCAATGTGGAACAAGTCGGAACAATATAATTCGCTATCTCCATCCCTTCCTTTAAAGCTAACTCCACACAGTAAATAGCCTGACAACAAATGAAACAAAACAAAAAGTGGAGGTGAAACGTCATCTCACATCGTGGATACGCCAACAGCTCTCCGATTCATGCCAGCTGCACAGACCCATTTCTTTGAGCCGGATGACAGCTCACAAGGACGTCAAGAACGTGCTCAATCCACCGGTACCTCGTCCACCCTGCTGAGGACCGGAAGACTTCGAAGAGGTCGGGTACTCCGGGTTCCACCAAGGGTCCACTGGTTTGACCACGATGGCTGATCTTTACCCGCTGTCCTCCGGCCTGGAGGTTGTATTATGTTCATCAGTAGACGGCCTGCTGCTGTAGTACTTCTCACCTGCGCTACCTCGAGGAATAGGGTTGACTTTTCCTAGTTTGGCATTTAGCGACTCACTAGGACGAAATAAAGGCCACATTTCGACGTCGTCGTGGATAGAGGGGAAGTACATGTCTGCATTCTTGTTTGCGTTTGTCTTTAGTATTCGGACACGTGTTGTGTTTAGATCGAAATATGTGTTGTAATCCGATCGCTAGGCAGACTTCGCCTGTGAAAATGTTTAACAGACCAGCAGATGGCGGGTGTTCACAAAGGCATAACCTGTCAATTTGATTTTCAATGTTTGCAAAAAGCAGTTTCTAGCTATCCATGATTGTTGCTAAGAATTGTTGATCAAATTCATCTCCTTGGTGAAAAGAAGAATACAGCCTAGTTTAGAGAGTAGGGAAAAGTGAGTGAAAAATATACCTTATTCTCGTAGTAGTTCTCCCACCCTAATCATTTTTCTGCCAGCCAGGCCACACCCTCCAGCTGTTAAGTGGGACTTTAGTGCTGAGCACATTTCCTTCAACATTCAATATTACTTAATCTTCCTCACTGATCACAGCCACCCTTGTTGAAGAGAGGATGTGGGGCTCTTTTTAGAGATTTTAAATAGACAATCAGTTCCGTAATAATCCTCTCCACTTCCCAGTTCCCTCATAATCCTAATATGAGCACTGAAAGGATTTCCTTTTTTGCCCATCACTTCTGTCATTGCATCTATTTATTCAAAAGTAACATTTACATTTATATTTATAAAAAATATTTCCATAAACTAGCAGAGAACCCCATCAAATCCATAACCCATTCCAACATACGGGAGTGTGCAGTGGAATACAAAATACTCCTTTGAATGTAATATATTTTGATGTGGGTGCAAAAACGTCTCCACAGTGGGCTAGTTCTACAACTATCACTATGGGGATTTAAAAGGATTACAAGGTGCGACCACAGCACCAGTGACCATGAGAGGGAAGATTAAAACCACACAGACACACACGCACAACGCCCCAACACACACACCACACACACCACACACACACACACCACACACACAGCACACACACACACACACACACACAACACACACACACCTTATTGGATCAGTGTCATCCATATTGCGCAGCAGCTTTTAAATAAGCATAGTTTAAATGTCACAGGGCACTGATCTTGGTTTCAAGCTCCATTCATCTTAACTCTCTCAAACTCTAGTGTGTGTGCGTGAGTACTTAAACCTGAACTAACGAAAACCTGATTACTGAAATCTTTTGTCAAGAAAATAACAACACGCCACCCATGAAATGTTTCATTCTGCGCAGCAGCCATTACACAGACTACCTTTACCTAGGAGGTGATGAATGGGAAAAAGCAGGTCATGCACCTTTGCAAATCTTTGCACATGCACACATCGTGTGTATGTGTGTGTGTTTGTGTGTGTGTGTGTGTGTGTGTGTGTGTGTGTGTGTGTGTGTGTGTGTGTGTGTGTTGTTGTGTGTTGTGTGGCGTCTGTGTGTGTGTGCGTCGTGTGTGTGTGTGTTTCTACATGTTCAGTCATGTTCTAAATTCATTGCCCTAACTTTTCAACACGCTCTCTATAATATAATATTTCTACGCCCAGGCTGAGCACTATGTTCCAGAAGTTTGCATTTTCTTGCCTTTACACTTGATATTTCATGTTATTTCTTTAATGCCAATTAGTCTGGAATTAGCTTTTGATCATTTCCACGCTTAAATTGAATTCAAACACTATGTATTGCAATACTCTATTAAACAAATGAATAAAGCAACCCGGTATCATGCCAAAGCACAATACAAGCATAATTTAAAACAACCCTTCGGATTGAACAAGAATGAAGTATTATACGTGTACGTGTTCTGTTGCTTCCACGTCCAAAATAACACTATTATTGTATGCAATGAGATAATTCATGTTTTGTATAATGTTTATTTTGTTCTAAAGAAAACATGTATTGCAATTGTAGATTTAACTTTTAGGGTTCCAGCACTGTGGATATAAAACATCAGGCACCAAATACTGGAGTGTCCTTTACTTTATCCAAGGCACCATTACTTTCCATTAGGACCAAGACTTATTATCCAAACAGAAAATGCCTCTCACAAATTGAATTAACTTATTTGAGTTAAACATGGTCTCATTCAGCTATCTATCTATGACAATTAATAATGTGTCATTGTATTTTCCATTCGTTCTCTTGTTGTTGGAATGACACTGTTTCCCCATGGCCTTGTAGGCATATTACACTGTCAGTGATATTATCTTGTTACTTGTCTATGTCTGTAAGTGTCTTGTAAATCTTGTTTTTGACATTGTCCCCTCTTCCAGTATATAGATTGCCAGGTCCTAATTTAGAAGCCGTAATCAGATGTGATCTCAAACGGAGGGCCTATTATCTCTTAATAAATGCTACTTAGTCAGTGAGTAATTATAGTACAGCTGCCTGGCCAGATGACAGCTCTGAGATTAGAAAATTACCACAATGGTCAATGCAAGGACGAGTCAAGGGAGAAAACACGCGCGCACGCACGCACGCACGCACGCACGCACGCACGCACGCACGCACGCACGCACGCACGCACGCACGCACGCACACACACACACAAAACTCAAAAGTGTGTAAAAGTGTGTGGATCTGGGTAGGCTTCTTTAATTGTCAGTCAGTTGGAGATGCACAGAGGTGTTGTGTGTAATTGTCAGCAGTTGGAGATGCACAGAGTGTGTGTGTGTGTGTGTGTGTGTGTGGTGTGTGTGTGTGTGTGTGTGTGTGTGTGTGTGTGTGTGTGTTTGTGTGTGTGTGAAGAGCATGTTTGGCCTAAAGCTTCAGACATGCTTTGTGTAATCAAAAGCCTTCTTTCGTCTGGACTGTATCACAGTACGTCCATTGAAGCATCCACTTTCTCCGAAGGCTATATAGATGATTCATCGGATTCGATGGTTTCAATCTCACTTTTGCAACATTAACATCGTTAGTTCGCATCTCAGGCATCTTCCTCCCGAAGAAACATGCTCTTAACAGAGCACAGATCGTTCTTCAACGTCCCAGGGATTGAGAAACCCCACATGCTCATGCATGCCACACCAGGGAAAGCCTAACTTTTCCTTTTACTTCCAAAGGCGAAAAAATGGTTGTAAAAACACACAAGGCCTCTCGGAGGGGTTCTCTGATACCGCCATCCTTGCCCATGGTGTTGGCTTTTATCGCTGACCAGTTATCGTTGCTCTTCCTGCCTACTCCCTGCTGCTGTAGCGATGCCCACAGAGGTTATTTGTCTCCTCCAACCACCAGACCACATGGGTCACATTTATGAAACTTCTAAGCACATCTTATTTTCCCTTTTTTTGTCACAGATTTTCACATTGTTACTAGTGGACTTCTACTGCAGTGCAATCAAGAGAGCCTATTTGACATCATTGAAAGCTTTGATTTAATGGTAAATACTAATTAAACATAAATCCCAACTCCATAGCGCGTGTCTGATATACCCTGCAGTATATCAGACCGCAATATGGAAAATATTCCTCTGGATCAAAATTTCCCTATGAATATTTTAATGGCTAGGATAGCTTTATATTAAGCTACTTATTCAGACTTGAAACAGAATGTCCAATGCACAGCATTTCAGATCGCTTAAGATTTCTTCTTATATGTGGAATTCAGAGAAGATTATTGATTAATGAAAGATATAATCATTGCTGCAGCATGCTTTAAATTGTATGACTACAATCTTAGCATTGCAAAAGCACCCAAGGTGCCTAAACACGTAGTAAAATAATAACTTTTTCAAGTGTAAAATATAACATCACTAAGTGTTTCCTGGCATCTCCCCATCCATTGTCTTATACACTGTATAAACAAGGCACTCATCACACAATTATATTGTGTGTATTTCTATTAATGGCCCATTGACTCCATAATTTATGAGCAGCTTGCTGATGGATGTTGACTTTGCGTTGCCCTACTGGGGAGGAAGGACAACTAAAAGGCACATGCTCCACTACTGTGTGTCACTGTAATCACACCCACTTAATAATATTTAGGCCCATCGCATTGGCTGGTCTGCCTGGAAGAACAAGGCATTCAGTGACCTTCTGCTTTGGAAAGCCTGAAAGTAAAGCACATGAAGACAAGCATTTCACACACACACACACACACACACACGTTTTTCTCAGATAAACACACCAACATACACACACGACACCAACAACACACACACACACACACACACACCCACACACACACACCACACCCACAGCACACAGACACACCACACCACACACACTACATCACACACACACACGACACGCACGGCACATGCACACAGACAACACATATATATATATATATATATATATATATATATATATATATATATATATATATATATATATATATATATATATATATATATATATATATAAGAGTATATATATACTGTATATATAAGGTGGGGGTAATTCTTTGTTAATTTGTCTGCACCCACAATTACAATTTGAATGGACGCCCAAGATGGCTGCCTGGCAGACAGCAGGGAAACACAAGAAGGTCTATTGAAGTTAGCAACCTAGTTTAAGGGACCAGAATATATCAAAAACCTTAGTTCATATTTTATTACTATTTATTTTATTTACGTTTATGTTTTAGCAATGCTGCTGCCCCCGCGAACCGACCCTGGATAAGCCGTTTTGACGATGAGGATGATGATGAGGATGTTTATGTTTTATGTTTGAATTTTGACATTGGGAGCAATGGACCTCTAAATCTTCCTCGTGGACGTAGAGCCCAACATGTTTTACATAGGAACGTAGAAAAATGGTCAGAATAAATGCATTCATTAACTTATTATCTGGTACAACGGCATTATCTTTTCAACGTGACATCCCAGACTTCCACAGGTGAAAAACTGAACAAGAAGAATGAGGACGCTAAATATGGTGCCAGTGGTCTAAAGCTCCTTGCTATAATGCAACTCATTGTCGACCACCTTTCACTTTTATAAACAGGCCTACACTTAATTGCATAAGCTCTCAAAGCACCAAATGAGTTGAGTGCTTTCTAGGAACACAGAGAGATGCAACATGTTAATTGACCCAGTCCATCATTACCTTCCCTCATTGCCTCTATGAGCTGTTGAAAAGACCGGCCAGCAATCTCGCTGATTATATTCCTGACAGGATTTCCCATGAAAAGGTGGAATATATTTTGGAGAAATGAGCCTGTGTGAGCAGGCTATTCTTTGTATATGGAAGTGAAAAAGGGGAAGGACTAAATAAGGGATAATACAAAGACCTAGCAGTGGCTGTGTGTGTCATATTGTTTGGGCTATAGTATGTGTGTGTGTGCGCAGCACATGCTATGAATATGTATTCCTTTTGTGTGTGTGTGTTACTGTGAAACGATGTGCTTTGAATGAGGATTATGGTGTGTGTGTATATGTGTGTGTGTTTGTGTGCGTGTGCGTGTGTGTGTGTCACTGTGAGCACTATGAATTTGTATTCCTTTTGCGTGTGAGTGTGTGTGGGTGTGCGTGTATCTTGTTCAACCTTTGTCATTACAACAAAAACCCAGGGTTGGAGGCAAGAGGGAGAGGGACATAGACTACCTGAGAGAGAGAGAGAGAGAGAGAGAGAGAGAGAGAGAGAGAGAGAGAGCACGAGAGAGAGACGAGAGGAGAAGAGAGAGAGAGATTGAGAACAGGAGAGAGCAGGAGGAGAGAGAGAGAGAGAGAGAGAGAGAGAGAGAGAGAGAGAGAGAGAGAGAGAGAGAGAGCGCGCGCGCACGCTGGACAAGACGCGGGGAGAAGAGAGGGAGAGATTGGGGTTATGGGGAAGCAGGTGGTAAAGGTCAAACTCAAGGTATTTGTTCAAACAATATTTAATGATCTGCTTTCACGGAACCACTCTCAAGGTAGTGGATCATAAAATGGGAAGCCTATACTAAGGTTCAGCTTCACTGAACCTTTTTATCTTATGGCCTTTTCTCACCACTCTTGCTCCACTCTCAGTAAATCTCTCTTTCTGTAAATCTCTCTCTCTCTCTCTCTCTCTCTCTCTCTCTCTCTCTCTCTCTCTCTCTCTCTCTCTCTCTCTCTCTCTCTCTCTCTCTCTCTCTCTCTCTCTCTCTCTCTCTCTCTCAGGAACCATTTCTTGAAGCATCGTGTGTGTGTTCTTTCTGGATGTTGAGCTGCTGGGTAAAGATTGAACCTGAGGGTGGAGGTGGAGGGTAACTCCTATCTCACTTCACAGTTCCAGTTTACCCAGGATTTCCCCTGTCTCAAATGGATCTTTCCATCATTCATATAGATTACATTTTGGTAACTTGTGTGTACGTGGTTGTGTGTATGGAATGTTGGATGTGTATGCTGTGTGATGATGTTTCTCAATGTCCAGGGGAGAACATTTGTCTTTCTTACCCACCCAAAATAGACCAACTACATTCTCCCCGAGATTGTTCCATTCAGTGACGATGTAATTGCCAATCCACACATGAAGACGCAAAACAATTTGTTTCTTGCCGCTTTGCAGATGGATTGGTAAAAACAGAATTGCGATAATTTATGGGCTACTCTAATGTATTTCACTAGATGGGTCCATTTGCCTGTCAGATAAAAACATTCAGTTATGTCAGGTGAAAAATATCAAAATTGCATTTTTATTAACTTCAGTCAAACTTATAATTGCCATATGCAAAACAGGCACACTTGACTTGACACACACAAGCTTACACACATGCCCACACCCTCTCACCCACACACACAAAGACCCACACACACACTCACGCACCTGCAAGCCTTAACGTTGTCTGTCTTCCCTAACTTCCACATTACCACCCCTCATGAAATGAGCTTTTTCAATAATGTCTCTGTTTCATCTCAAAAAGATCCGCTGATGCAAAGCTACCAAACTTGTACTTTTCCAATGCCCTGAGAACCTTGTTCCTTTCCAAGCAGACAGGTTCAATCAGCCATGTCGTCTTTGGGACTGGCGCCCCCCCAAGCCTGCGATCTGGCTCGGTAGACGGGGTGACAGCAGGGCTTCACCGGCTTAATGTATCACAAAGTCACCGCTGGATAACCCATAAATGTAACGGGGCTTTAACCCGGACCCATTGGTCTCTCCATCATGTACAGACCAAATTACTCTACTTCCTTTGCTTCTGATTATCCAACAACCACACCCCGGGATTATGTTTTGGTCACAGCGTTGTTATTTAGCCCCTTTTGGGTGAAGGATGCAGAGTCCAAAGTCAGTGCACAGAAACTTTTATGAATAATTCTCTCATCTGTTGTGTCTGTTTATGAGGGTCTTTATTTTGAACATAAACTTTTTTGTATCTTATTGGCTTGGCATAGTGCAACTTAATTGTGATTTAGTTTTAAAAAGTAAAAACTCAAAGAACATTGAGTTTGCTAAACATAATCTCTGCACATATCGTCTGGCGATATGAAATATTAACGTGGATCAGCGATAATTCGCACACAACGCCATCGATCCTCTGGCACGCGTTCCCCATGGACCAGTTTGCCGGACGGACAGGAAGAAGGGAAGTGGAATTGTGAGCGTTGTGTTGTGACAGACAAATTAATGTAAGGTTAACTGTGTGCATTAAACTGTGTTGTATGCTTGTTGTTTGTAGTGGGGTGCTATGTATGTATGCACAGGTAAACGGGGCTAAATGGTAGGATCTGGGGAAACGCAACCCTCACTTTTCAGACAGACAGACGGACGGACGGACGGACGGACGGACGGACGGACGGAGACAGACAGACAGACAGACAGACAGACAGACAGACAGACAGACAGACAGACAGACAGACAGACAGACAGACAGACAGACAGACAGACAGACAGACAGACAGACAGACAGACAGACAGACAGACAGACAGACAGACAGACAGACAGACAGACAGACAGACAGACAGACAGACAGACAGACAGGCACTACACTTAAGCCAATGTGCTGCTATTTGAAAGTTGAATAACTGCCTGCTTGCTGGTTGTTGATAGGCCAGGAGTCCTGGTCAGTCATTGGCTCATCACCCTCATTGGTCTCTATGAACGATTCAATCAAGAAGCCCAGCGGTGGTCACTTAACATTCAGCGTGTGTCGTCTTGGCTTGGTGTATGGCTTTAAGAGAGAGCATTTAAAACTTCAAAGCAGTAGTAAAGATACGCAGAAGTTGACCATAGCAGGATGAGCAGAGCCACTCCCTACCCTCTCATTGGCCAACCCCCCCGCCTCAGGATTAACGTCAACCACATCGGTCAGCAGGGAAATGAACGGCTGTTATGTTAAGTCTCTCTCATCCTTCTTCTCATTTCCGCTGAATTCCCTAATTTCTCCCCTCTTTCGTCTAACACTCTGTCTCTCCTTACACCCTTCCCTCTTTTTTTTTATGATCCATCCCACAGATTCCCTGTGGAGATGACTAGCTCGCTGATAGGTAAAAGTCTGCTGCGAGTGCCGCTCCGCAGCTGCTAGAAAGTCGAGTAGTCAGCAGGATCCAGCGAGCTTCACCTGCTTTTAGCCTTGTTATATTCCCCCTTCATCCCGGAATCCCTGAAGAACCCCCTGCTTGGCTAATTGTCCCCTCACTAGCCTGACTGTTCGCTCTCATTCAGAGCTTGCGCATTAGGTCCTTAAAGGCAGCCTATTTAGCATGCATTGCTTCAGTACGGGTGCGATCCGGCAAAAAACCTTTCAAAAGGGCCCCTTTCTTGGCTGAGCTATTTTCCCTGTGCAATGCGACAGCAGTTGGTATTCTTTGATTTCGGGCTTTGCAAAGGTAACTGAGGACTGCCATGGGAGGAAGCAATGAGTGCATCCAGCGCATCGACGCACTACAGCCCAGCCTAGCGATGGACTTGTAAGACTCGGTTGACTGGGACAGCTTGCTGTGAGAACACATTGCTTCTGACGCTCTGACTTTTCTCCCACCTGCTGTCGGGGAAATAAGGAAGGGAATCACAAGGGGCGGGGGAAATGAAAGCCATGGATGCTTATTGAATACATAAATCACATCCGTAGTTGGAGGCCATGTTGTTTCACCGCTAATGGAGTCTCCCCCCCCCCCCCCCCCCCATGACTGTTCGGTATATCAAAGGTAAGACGTGTTCTCCATATTCGGTCCAGTCGGTAGAGGCAACACACCTCTCCCGGTGGGGAGGGGGGATTCTTTCTGAATTTCTCAGTAGGCTTAGTTGGAGCTCTTATTTAACTCGCTGCCCTCTGCTCGCTCCATTCTACCTTCTGCCTCTGGCCTCTCTGAGTGAACGGGCAACCCAGCACCGCCCGGGGTGGGGCAAGGTCCTTAATGGAGTGAACCGTCGCCAAAAGTTTAAACTACGCCCAAGGAATCCAAATGTTCTCATCAGACCTAAAACTTCACAATTACTTCCCTTACACACGTTTTTGGTCTATAGTTGATTATTCTCTAACTTATTCTGTCAAAGTGATAATAGTGTCGTAATTTAGCAGCGGGTTGACGTGCCAGTGCAGGGGATTATATATATATATATTTTAAAGGCAGCGGTCATTTAATTAGCCGCCCTGATTGCCGTCACTGCCGAGTGGAAGTAAGAGTTATGACGACAAGGCACCGTTCCACTTTGCTCTTTATTTTATTTCTCATACGCTTCACATTTGCACTGACCCTATCCGTCTCCCTGCCGACCGTGGCGACGTTCCCTCGGCTTCCCTCCGCTCGCTTCAAGTGCTGCTGCTTCTGCTCATTGCCAAAGTCCTGACTTGAAGGTGTTCATTAAGGTGTACGTGGGGCGTGGGGTGGGGGTGGGGGGCCTACCTATTGGACTCTGACTCCTATTCACACAATATGAAGCCATTATTCTCTCCCTGCTTCACCCCACTTCAGGACCAGCACCCCCCCCCCCCCCCCCACCACCACCAACACCACCACCACCACCACCATCCACTCCTCAAATCGGAGGCCAAGGCTGTGTAATTATCTTGGAGAGGAACGGCGGCTGGAGGCGCCGGAGGTAAGTGCTGAGCCCTGGCAGCCCGCCAGTTGGCATCTATTGATCTTCGATCCTCGCAAGCTTCACCGCCTGCGTGATGGGGGCTCTTAATTAGCATGGATGAGAGTTTTCAGCTGCCCCATACATGCGTGACCTTTGACCTGCACCTGAAATCCCTGTCAATCAGATCCCCTCAGGGAGTAACCTCCCGTCCCAGCAGGTGTGACTCGGGTGGAGGTTCGAAGTCAAAGGGTATTTTCTGTGGTACACAATGTCAACGGAAAGGTCTGCAGTCAGAAGGCTGTAAGGTGTGGTGTTACAGTGTGCTTGTTATCAAGGGGGTCCTCAGAGAAGTCTTTCAGCCATGTAGGGTCTTAAACCCTTAACCATTAATCCTTACTGACCCAGTTTGTGATGCAGTGTTTCAAACCCCGGGAGATATTTTCTTCTAAGAGTTTTTTTATGGCGGCTACTTTACTAATTGGAGGAACATGGTTGTTAGTTCAATGTTAAGAAGAACACCATATTCAGACAAATGAAAGATAAACAACAGATATATTGATACGTTCAGGATTTAATGTATCTTTGAGGGAGGTATATTCCTGTCCCAAAAGTTTATAATGTTTCCTTTCAAAGGGAACTTTATCTTTATTATTTGAAATCCAATACCATAGGTTTTCAGATTCTCATTGCTACCTGTAAGCAAGTAAACATATGAACAATTTCAGATATCAGATTTTCTTGGTAAAAATGTTCTCATACTCCAGCACAATGTTGCCAGATGATCACAATATTGACTTCTCTTATCCCTCTAACAATACCGTTGCAGATTAGGTATTAACCTCATTGTTTAGGTGTGGAAAATAACACAAAAGTAGACTAATCATACTTATTCCTACAAGTCTGGCACCACAATCGGCACCATAATTTCGCTCTCTTATGTGTTATTGCAAGATACTTTAATTCATGCTAGTAATTTGATTTCTTTGCCGGGAATAGGTGTGCACAATAAGATTTATCTACCATTTCTCCTAATTTATACCCTCTTCAACTGGCTCTTTTCAGAGTTTCTTTGGGGATTTTGTGTATTTCACCAGAAATGTCAGACATTTTAGTCTCTAATTTAGGGTTACAAAGGGAAATACTGGCTCTAATCGCCTGATATTACATCTTGTCCTAATAGTTTCCTTTTCTTTTTATTCTTTTAGGTGAAATTTCACCTTGCAAAGAGTGTCTGCTTGTTTTTTTTTATCTTTGTCAGAAACAAATGAAACCACTTGCGGAGAAAAGCTATAATTTAGGAAAGAGTAATGGTGTGTGTGTGTGTTGGTGGCTCTGTTTGTGTTAAATCATGCTGCAAGTCAGTGTGTGTGCAAGTGTGTGTATGTGTTTGTGCGTGCACGCATCTTCAATGGACGTGTAGTACGGAGTAGCTTGCAATTGTATTTTGCAGTAGATTTGTGCTGACATAGATGGGCGTCATTTAGACAGACACCACACCACTTTGTAATGCTGCATAATGTCAACTCTTACACAGGCTCGATGAACAGGCTATTGGGCTGGAGTTTAGTGCACATAATAAAATGCACATAGACGTGACCCTGCTGTCTGCCCTTGAGCTCTATATAAATTGGAAACCTCTTTAGCCCTTAATGCATTCTTTTTCCTCTGTGGAGGAGAAGGAAGGGTGACATCTCATTATCACAAAGCTCTGGAGTCCTGCAAATGAGACGGCTTCTCAGGACACTCACCAAACTCATTTAAGATTTGATCGCCAATCTATCACATATACATCTGCAGAGATTTAGCACTCAAAGCATGGATGGAGCCATTACTTTGAAATGCAGCCCGTTTTTCCATTGGAGGTTATTGACAGCGAAACATCCATCTCCAGCTAACTTCTGCCGACTAACCGTGATTAAGTTTGCTTATTTATACCTTTTTTATCATTTGAAATAAAAAACGAAATAGGATTTTGTATGACATAATGTGACTGCTTTGTCCTGATTTTGGCATTCATGACTTTCATTTATCTTTTTCCAAATTCATTGAATTAGAAAGTGGTGGACATTGACCATGTTTGATACATATGGATAATATTGTTCTTTGGCTCATGTCATTTCTTAGTTCCCATTTAATTTCATCAGTGGGTTCAATGCAGAGCTCAATGCAAGGCAATAACCACTAATTATTCACAGGGGTCGGGACTCTACCGCCCTATTGTAGCAGCAGTGACAGCTTCTCTCTATGAACAGCCTTGTAATTGTTAGGGGATGATAATGTGGTGGTAGCATCTCCAATTCCGACAAGTAGTAGGGCCTTTAAGTTCCCTAGGGAACATAGGCCATCGAGGAAACCCCTACATCCAATTCCGACAATGTTGTTCTCAATGTTCTGCCATCACCTCCTATTCAGATGGGAAAAGACAACATTGAGTAAAGCCGATCAAATATCTTTGAATGATTGATGCTTTGAGTGAATTAACTGTGAACACATGCAAAGACTACCGTTGCTCTTGATGTGAGCCATGTAGTCCGGAAAATACTACAGTTACTACAGTCCTTATTGACTTAAAAAAATATTGCATGCCTCTCTGAAGAGCATAAGATGGAGAAGGTGATTTTTGTTACGTTTTTGCTGAAAAACGTCAGGCTCATTATGTAACTCCGTCAGGAGACCACAAGTCGTGTGTGTGTGTGTGTGTGTGTGTGTGTGTGTGTGTGTGTGTGTGTGTGTGTGTGTGTGTGTGTGTGTGTGTGTGTGTGTGTGTGTGTGTGTGTGTGTGTGTGTGTGTGTGTGTGTGTGTGTGTGTGTGTGTGTGTGTGAGGATGTGGGAACCGGTCTCCATTAAAATCAAAGTCAGTTCTGATGTTGAGTTTAACCAAAGCATTTGGTATTTGTACAGCTTCAGGAGACTACTCCACGCTACAGACCCCCGCCCCCTCCTAATATCGGCCCCTATATCTGCCTTTGTCCATGACGGACCCCCATTTGTGTCCATATTGTATATATGTGTATGATAGAATTAATGCTACTGAAATCCTTCTCCCATGTCTTTCGCCACCTTGTTCTCTCCGGCTGCGTACAGGATAACAACTGATAATACCTTTCCTTTGACAACGGCCCTGGTGCTGTGTCCTCAGGAGAAGCAGTAGCATTAGATTCTTCCTCTGATGCTGGCAACAGGGTCTCGGCTGTCCCCCAGGTTCCCAGACACTCTTGTTCATAGGACGGCTAGCCGGCTCGCTCAAGGCAACCGAGGCGTTCCAATCTTCCCACTGAAGATAGCAGAGGGAATTGCAGCGCTCTATCACTCGCACACCACCGCCCAAACCAGCGGATAGCACAAGCTAGGCGCGTACACATCGTCACGGCTGAATAATGTAAAACCAGTAGGAGATTTGCCGTCACATGAAAGGAATGAGAGTACATTGAAGAAATTGGAATACATAGAAAGAATTGGAATACGTACTTTGAGTTAATGATATAAGCTCTGGAGGACTGGAGAGACTACTTTGGATGTCTTTGTCTGTTTTACAATCCACCACCTGCTAAGTCTATTGCTGTTGTCATGTGTGGGACCACGTTTCTCTGGAATGGCTGTAGAACACACAGCCTAATTATTTGATGGACGGCAGGTTTTTGGCTTGCACTGATGATGAGCGGGGATGGACTTGGACAAATATTCGGCCCTGGCATTTAATGAAATGACTGGCCCGCTTCAGATTTTAATGTAGCTTGTTTATTTAATACATTATTTATCTTAGACCTTAATTATGACTGGCATGCTTTTGACATAGCTTTTTATTATGTGTTAGGTTATTAGCAAAATGCATTGTTCTTGCATGCTGTTCTGATCTTTTCATTAGGCCGCTTGGCTGAAAGCCTTTCCGGTAATGCCAGTCTAAATGTAATTCAGACCACGGCAGCCTCCAAGCTTGGTTTCCCACACACCATCAACTACATGCAGAGGACAAAATCCTTGCCCAACCATAATGACAAAAACAACACGAAAGATTCAAATGAAAAAAGGAAGGATATAGCGAAGAAAAAACAAGTCATTGTTCCAACACATACACACACACCCACAACGCACAAACATAACACATAACACATACACAAATAACACACGTACATGCACACACGTACACACACACATACCACACGTCCACGCACATAACACATAACAAATAATACTAACACACACACACAAACACACAGACTAACACACACATATGCCGTATTGTCTAACTGGCCCTGCATCGGAATGAAACGACAAAAAAAACAAAAAGAAATGACAAACATATCCTACCTCATATAGTCTAAAGATGACACATCAGTGCTGTTTTGTGCTACTATCCCAATTCTTTAATCGCGGCATTTTTGGGTTTTGTCATCTGGTGTTTTATGGGATGACATTTCAAAAAGCTGTTCAGTTTTTTGTGTTTGAGCGCAGAAAGCGCCCTACTTCATTTAATTGAGGCAGTTGGTGGGAAAGAGAGAAAGAACACAAAATCGAGTCGAGATCCATACCAGAAACAGCTCTTGAGGTTGTTTGACATGTATGTTGACCATATGCTCAACATGTAGGCTACTCTTAACATGACCACTGACATGATCACTCACACACCGAGGTGGTCACGGAAACTCACAAGAGTCAATTCCTAATTCCTTGTTAAAAAAATCTTTTTTTTCTTCTCTCTCCTGTCCAGGGTTAGTGTGTCGCATTTTGGTTTTCTACTTCGAAGGAACAGATTCACAAAACTTCCAAAATTCTCGAATTGCTTGCAAAATGATTACATGCTAAGGTTGTAGGCTTTTCATTCAGCATTCAGAGTTCGGCCGCGGAGCAAAAGATTTCCTTCTGTGATTTCCATAGGCCCCTGTATGTAATCAAAAGCATACCATACATCATCTTGACCTTCCCAAGGTATTTCCCAATAATCACTCAAGCCACGTCTTTGCAGGTTGGACAGCTAGGAGAAATGGGTACAATTTTGACCCAAAATTGTGATGGGTCAGAGCCACGAAGTAGAGCATTGTGAACCAGCATTATTCACGGATTTCAATGTCAACTGAAGGTCAAGCTAAAAGAAGCCTTTGTGATATTCTTCATTAAATATTTTTTTCTGTTTACCAGATGAAACTGATCCATGTTTCATAAATATATCCATCAATATTGGAAAATTGGACACATTGGGTTAACACTTTAACAAGGAACTTAAGTTGTAAACAGTTCTTTTGTGGAATCTTCTCTTTAGTCTGGCAGAGTATATTGCCAGACGTCTGTGATCGTCATAAGATAAACACGGTTCTTGTTGACCTTGCTGCATAGCAACCACAGCAAATCCCAGCACATCAACACATTGACGTATTGATCATATGTTAACAGTCGTTCAACAAAGAAACCCAACAGACATATTTTTCTCATAAGATGTATTTGTATCATGATTTCGATACAGTAATATTATTTCAGTACAGTATTATTGTTGTTACTAGAAAGAAAACAAATATGAAACGTCTTCAGCCACACAGGCACGCCCATATGTTTTGTGTGTTTTTAGGATTGTCAAGCAAGTCAGAAACAGTGTTAAATATGATAGAAGGGTGTGAAGGGTGTGTAAGAAGGATGTGATAGGACGGTGTGTTAGGAGGACACCTCCCACCACCTGTTTCCTTTACCCGGATTTCCTTTCTCTGATTAATTATTACATATATTCGCCTCAGGATAGATAATTCACACCTTGCAAGAAAAACACTAATTTGTATGAAGTAACAACCATTGCTTTTGCCTTGATAATTGTGTTAAATTTTTATCAGATTAAGCTGTCATCTAGCTCTGTTCACGAGGTCAAGCAAAGTGTCACATCACTCCTACTTTGCCCTGACAACATATCTCTCCTCCCTTCCTTAATGGGAGCTTGATTATGTCCTTGTTTGGAAGTGCCAGTGTGTCCCCATTCACTTCTATACCACACCTAGCTTGTAATGCTGCTCACTAATGGACAGAGCGACAGCAGCCTGTCATGTCTTGACTGATGACTTTCTGATTCGATTTCCAGTGGAAAACGGCAGGGCGGTGACTCCTTATGGGGGAAATGGATAATATGATTTGTTCAACGATTGCGGATGACTCACAAACGAATCCCATAGAGATAGCAGGGCCTCGTGCACAATGGTTATTGCATTGTAGAGTTAATATCACAGTGTAATGATATTTACTATTTTCTTGTTGCAATTGTAATTCAGCAAAAACTTACAAAGGATGAACTAATACGTGTTGATTCCAACACGCAATGCCAATTTTTCAAAATGGGATGTTTTTTCAAACCATGGGGAAACGTACAAAAATAAAAATGCAAGCCTTTGTTTATGCTTGGTCTCCGAAATGCGACGTAAGGGTAAAATAACAAAACTTTCAGGGGACTTTGTCACAGTGATCTAATACAAGGCATAACACCTCCAGCTGAGGCCCTCCCGATGTGTGAATGAGTTTCGCTTCAAACCCAGCAGGAGAGCCAGAGAAACAAACAGACTACGTCATGCCGAAACTACCCGGTGCACTTGTTTAATGTCCACTTTCAGAGGGCTGATCATGCCCCCCCTACGCCACATCTTTCAAAGTTATTGTCAAATATCTACTTAATTGCCATTTATAATATGGGTTCTGTTCTGATCTTTAGCAAAGTAATTTTATTTCTCGTAGGCCTAATGTTTTTTCTGTATACCAAAAACCATTTTGTCAACCAAGTCGTGTGGGCATGAAGTGTGTTGAGTGAAGTCACTTTTGTTATCAAACTAAAGTTCTACAACTAAAAAAAGCAACGTTGGGCTTCCCAGGACAAGGCAGTAGTAAGTCAATTAATAATTTATCAGTGGAGGAGCGGCTCAAAATGAATGAAGATTAGGCCAGCGGTCTGGTGTGGGATAACGGCACATTTCTCTGGGAAGACACAGATAACTGTCACAGCAAAGGAACAATGCCCAATAACACGAGGCAGTGTGTGTGTGTTTAGAAACTACTGTTGCCTAATTTATGCTGCTGTTTTGTATCTGTATTCATTTGAATGTCTGTATTATATTTTGATGAAGGCATGACTCTCATCTTTGCCTCTAACGGTTTTCCCCTTATTGCCAATTTGTTTTCGGGTTTTGGTTAAGTCAGCTTTAGTTGAATAGATTGTGTGGGGATAAATCAAGATTACCGAAATTAATGCTATTCTAGAATGTTGTGTTTATCTTTTATTAAAGCTAAACCATGGATTGTAAATCCGTGGTTGGGATAGAAGATATAATCTTGCTTCTTATTAAATGTTAGTTAGATGCATGTGGATTCAACAACCTCCAAGTTCTTCCAATGTATCCTGACTAGCTTCCAGAGAGAGAGAGAGAGAGAGAGAGAGAGAGAGAGAGAGAGAGAGAGAGAGAGAGAGAGAGAGAGAGAGAGAGAGAGAGAGGAGAGAGAGAGAGAGAGAGAGAGAGAGAGAGAGAGAGAGAGAGAGAGAGAGAGAGAGAGAGAGAGAGAGAGAGAGAGAGAGAGAGAGAGAGAGAGAGAGAGAGAGAGAGAGAGAGAGAGAGTGTCCTCATGCATCTCATTAATGGACTCACCTCTATAACCAAGAGGTTATCGATTCTATCAAAGTGGCACGGTTCAGGGAGAAAATGGGGAGAAACTAATTGAGGCTCCTATCATTTCTCACACTGCTGGCCAGCTCCAGTGTTTTGGGCGAGTACCTTTTAAAGACAACAACTTTTGAGTTAGCTGCAGTGATCTGAAGGACACCAAGCTGCCTTGGGAACAAAGAAAAACACCCAGAAAATGTGGATATGATGAAGGGTCTTTCTCATCTATTTTGCATATATTTATCCAGGCAATCGGCCTTGATTAGCAAAGCGCCAGTCCAAATTAGCAGGGTATGATGAAGGGTCAAATGGATCCTAATGTTCATCATTGATGCAGTACTTACACTAAATACTAATTATCTTTCCAACTGCATTTCATTTCACCTTTCCGTTGATGAAGTCATTGCTTCCAGGCTGTATACATTTCTAAGTCTTTTCTCCAAGCCGTACTCTTTTCTTTTATGTTTTTATCTGCATTTGATAGGTTTGTCTCTGCTTTTCTCTTATTATTTTCTCTTATTCTCTTATTATTCCAGTAAAATAACACCTTTATGTGCTAGTGCTATTAGATATCTTGGTGAATCAATGCTGTCCTACTCCCCCGTACAGCTCTGCACAAGGGACATCATTGGCGGGTCAGAGCAGGTCACAGACTCTGAATGCCTAAGTATTTGCGTCCTTTCGGGTCGGTTGCAGATGGACAGAAAGGTTGTGGTCCGTCCGTGTTAGGGATGTGGCTTGAAAGGCTTGTTTTTCTTCATCCAAGTAAAAGCTTTTGCTTGCTACTGGTGGATACGCAATAAGAGCTCTTCAACAGGAAGAATATGCTTTTCTTTAACACACTCTGAAAACATTTAAGCGTCTTTTACCGGTATACATATCGACAAATCGTATATGAGTTATGCATGGTATCCTATGCAGTATGTGTATATTTAGTTTTTTTCTTTGAAAGGCTTTTCGTTCTGCATTGGTATGTGGGCATTTTTCCTCACCATGGTCATCGTCAACATGCATTAGGTCATGTGCCAAAGGAGGAAGGGATGCTGTATTTGCTGCGGTCAGAGGAGGGCTTGTTTGCTCAGATGCCCTGTGGTTATGAATTCAGGCTCAGTATTCCCATGATTATGCATGAAACATGGGCAGTGTTTTGTGTGTGTGGGATTTTCAGAGAGCTTTATCTGCACCTTGTCCTGACCCCATCTCTAATCTCCCAAGTCTATGCATTGTCAATGAGTTTAGAGGAAGACGCCAAGCCAAAAGAAAAAGCTCTGGAGCAGAAGGCAGATTCAAGAGTTTAGACGGTGGGTCAGTTTACAGGGTCACGTCTGGAGATCGAAGATTTATATGTTGCCAATAACTCCTTTATCTTGTGCACAGTCTTTTAATGATGCAATGCCCCTGGTGTTTGGGTGAGTGTGTTTTTAATCCAGCTGGGAGGACCAGTTTGAAGTATAATTGAGAATAATCACGTCAAAAGAGTTGGCATCGCAAAATATATAGAATACCTTGGTTAATTTAACTTTGACGGAGGTGTGTGTGTGTGTGTGTGTGTGTGTGTGTGTGTGTGTGTGTGTGTGTGTGTGTGTGTGTGGTGTGTGTGTGTGTGTGTGTGTGTGTGTGTGTGTGTGTGTGTGTGTGTGTGTGTGTGTGTGTGTGTGTGTGTGTGTGTGTTTTGTTGGGGTTAGTGTAGAAATGATCATTTACCCCATATGCACCATGTAGCTTTTCATGAAATAGGATTTTTTAAACAGGGGTGCCTATCACGTTTTCTTGACTTGATAAATAGTCTGGTAAAGCCAGGCCAGAAACTCATTAGTAACCTTAAATGAGTGGAATATTTAACCCCCCTGCGAGTTTGTTTAAAGTAATTAGTTTCACCTTAAATTATTCAAATGAAGACCCGTCCCAGGCGTAGAGTGCAGAGGAGAAAAGGAGAACCGTGCTCGAAGGAGCACATAATACCCAGCGGCCCCCCGACACTATGACCTTGAGCTACCAGCTCTGCAGCATACCACTGCTGTGTGTGTGTGTGTGTGTGTGTGTGTGTGTGTGTGTGTGTGTGTGTGTGTGTGTGTGTGTGTGTGTGTGTGTGTGAGAGAGAGATCGTGATCGAACTCTTATCGTTGTGTGCGTCTGTGTGTGCGTGATTGAGCTCTATCTGTGTGTGTGTGTGTGTGTCTAAGATTGTATGCCTGCCATTGCCATGTGTGATTGACTGGGTGGGCGTAGAGTGTGTAGGTTTGCTTGTGTGGTTTTGTAATGTTCACCAGTGCGAAATCTTCATCATCCATCATTTCAAAACATCTCCCATGAAACAATACATATAGATATATATTTATACAGATAGATATAGATAGATAGAGAATAATACATTCAGAATGTATTGACTGATTAAAGCCTGCTCTTCTTCTGAAGGCAGAGCAGCATATTCTCAGTTTGTATTGTTTCCATTGTTCCACCCACGTCGTGCCATCGGCAGCACAACAGGACTAACACTCAATTTGAATACGCAAGATGAAATATTGGTCCAAGTTATCACAGCAGTTACAGAGTGAGTTACATTTTTTTTATATTTTTCACCAAATTAATAAAAACTTTCCGTTAATGTGTGTGTGTGTGTGTGTGTGTGTGTGTGTGTGTGTGTGTTGTGTGTGTGTGCATGTGTATGAACTTTGCGTTAATGTGTGTGTGTGTGTGTGTGTGTGTGTGTGTGTGTGTGTGTGTGTGTGTGTGTGTGCGCGCACTTGCATCTACATCTCCCTGCTCAATCTGCATTCAAGCAGGTACTGGACTAAGAACTAATAAATGGATGCAGTTCAGCACAGGATCACAGACCTCCAGCAAAGACATTCTTTACTTCATTTTCGCTCGTTTGAAGCCCTCCAACTGCATACCAATGAGACTGCAACGGCACATAATAGGTGGCCTGCTAACGAATAACGAACTATTATTTTCCTAAATTAAAAGATTATTTTGATTAATTGATTAATTAATACCCAATTATTAAGCCTATTCCTTTTGCAGCTGGCTGCTTGCGGGCCACATCTGGCCCAGGAATAATTTTTAACTGGGCTGCGGGTGATTTATTAAAAAAATAAACAATCAAAAAATATTTTCCCCGTAAATTAAACACTGTTTCTGACCATGAATGATAGCCAGTCCAATTTCCTCCAATAATAAATACAAAGTCATCATCTGTTGTGGCTTGATTTCATTTTTGAGTGCTAAGATGTTGAGAAGGCAAAGGGAAAAAAATATTTGAGGGGGAGTGGAAATATATAGGAGCTGTGAAATATATATTTAGTAATGTAAGACCAAAGCCCTTATGTTCGATCTGCAATGAGGCTATGGTATTCATGGATTATAGCTACCACCTGTTGCTAACTTTGTGTGAAAACAAAACCTCTTACAGATTCTGAAACATTGAAAGACTTCTGCTAGACGTCCTTTCCCACATCCGATCACATGATCACTTGTTGCTAGATTGGTTTATGGCTGAGGACATTTATTTCAGATTGTTAATTAGAATGATATGAATAAAATGAATAATAAGACAACTTTTTGTTTCTCCATTAACCAACAGTGTAACATATGGAATGTCATTTTGTGGTGGTTGTTTGCGCAAAGCCTGTAGGTTCATTCAAAATGACTTATCCCCAAGTGTGGCTGTACTGTGGTTTCTCCCCTTACCATTCCACGCTGAGGGGATGTGTAAAAGTAGATTTGGTGAAAAAGATTAGTCCGGTGAGACACCCTGAGGCATCCATTCCGAGTGGCTGGGACGGTGTAATAAGTGGGTTTCAACTGGCTAAACTGACATAAGTTGAGCAGGATTCTTTGTAATGCTGGGTGAGATGATTTCTAAAATGGAAGTTTGGCAAATGGAATCGATCTGTTATGTTGTGGATTTTGCTACTCTATATTTTTGGTGATGGTCACATGACAGGAAATCACTTCTTCTGTTGTTGTAAAAAACCGGAGATATATAGATTGGAAAGAATTGAATGGATCCAACATGCCAGAAAGATCACAATGTTGATGATGATGAAATAACTTAACAAGAAATAGGTATATGGTATATCTGTCGATGTCGTTGTCTTCCTGACTGTCTGCCAACCAGTCAAGCCATTTCTTGAATGTTGGATAAGGTGAAGTTAAGATAAATGAAAAACCTGATCTCTGTGTAGATACAGGAAATGAGTAATAATTCCAGGTGAATGTTCGACAAACATTGAATCTCGAAACACACTTCAATCACATGAGTAAAGAGAACAAGCACTGTGATTAAATTGGAATGCTGCACCACTAGTAAATCTGATAGTTGTTTAATTAAATTCACCTCGCTCTTAAATTGAACCTACCTCTTCATAAGGGATCCTTTCAGCTTTCATGGAGTCAGTTTTTTTTAATACATTTTTCTGTCTGTCTGTCTGTCTGTCTGTCTGTCTGTCTGTCTGTCTGTCTGTCTGTCTGTCTGTCTGTCTGTCTGTCTGTCTGTCTGTCTGTCTGTCTGTCTGTCTGTCTGTCTGTCTGTCTGTCTGTCTGTCTGTCTGTCTGTCTGTCTGTCTGTCTGTCTGTCTGTCTGTCTGTCTGTCTGTCTGTCTGTCTGTCTGTCTGTCTGTCTGTCTGTCTGTCTGTACGAAGAGGCAGTGTCTAGGTGGGTGTGTTGCGTGAGCGCGCATACCGTCAAAAAGCTAACAGCATTTGAAAAGAACAATAATAATTCTAACATGACCTATGTCCCTCGTTTAATGGCTGAACAAATTATCAGCATTATCAGTTGTAAGATTATTGAGTTATTTAAATTTCCTAAAGATTACCTTTACAAATTTACATTTAGGGCATTTAGCAGAATCTGTTTGAAGTTGTTAAAAAACGTCTAGGACAATAAACCACAGTGCAGGGAATCGTCCTACCTAACAGCGCTGCTCCGGTGTTTAAATGGTATTTTTCCCACCAGGCCGTTTACAGTGCTTTTGGGTTTGTGCTGAAATATTATCTTGTAGGTGGGCCCAGCCTGTGTTTGATGAAGCCTTCTGCTCCGAGGTAGAGCAGCGCCTCTTCTCTTTTGTTCCAGTGTTAGCAAAAATGAAGATAAACTTAGAGAGGCTGCTCCGTTTGTACATCCTGGCCCAAATGGCTGGACATGGCAGGCTGGCGCTGGCTTTGGTGTTCCACTGAGTGCAGTGAAACTGAGTAGGAGTTAGGGTCTCCAACAATCCACATTAACTTCAAAGCACCCGGCGCAACAACCCGCTCTTCGTTCCTAAGCAACACACACGGACCGCACACACGCATATGTGTGTGTGTGTGTGTGTGTGTGTGAATAGAAATGCATGCACATTCACACACAGGGACGTGAACATTCGTGTACATGTTCACACACACACACACACACACATGTTCACACACGCACGCGCTTGCACACACGTGCATGCAAGCGTACACGCATGTAGTCATTCACGTGCGCACAGAAGCACACACACACACACACACACACACACACACGCGCACACACACACACACACACACACACACACACACACACACACACACACACACACACACACACACACAGGCCAATAGTTGTCTCTGGAAGTGGGAGATGAGTGTGTGTCTCTTGGTGCACTTCAGCTCACTGTGATCCCTGGTAGTCCTCTGCCTTTCCTCTTTCTTCTCTCCTTCTCCTCATACGGACTGCATCTCCCCGCTCCCCACGGAGCTCTCCGCCTCCAGCCCCAGAAGGACAGCAGCACCAACCCCCCCCACGACCCCCCGACCCCCCCATGCTCTGCCTCATCTCACTCCTCTCCAACTCCCTTCTCCCCCACATACTTTTACTATTGCATCCAGCACATAAAAAAACACATCGTTAAACCAATGATGGAAAATACATTAGGAAGTACATTATGAATGCATGCGATCAAAATAACGAGAGAGAGGGGAGAGAGGGAGAGAGAGAGAGGGAGAGAGAGAGAGAGGAGAGAGAGAGAGGGGAGAGAGGAGAGAGGAGAGAGAGACGGGAGAGAGAGAGGGGAGAGAGAGAGGAGAGAGGAGAGAGGAGAGGAGAGAAGAGAGAGAGAGAGAGAGAGAGAGGGATGAGGAGAGAGAGAGGAGAGAGGAGAGAGAGAGAGAGAGGAGAGAGAGAGATAGAGAGAGAGAGAGAGAGAGAGAGAGAGAGAGAAGAGAGGCACGAATAGAGTAGAAGAGGCTTTAAAGCTACGCCTTCTGTTACAGCTGACTTCCGATAGGTATTCACTTACTGTTGTCTGCACATACCAGACAGTTCCTCCCTCTCATTCGAGTTTGTCTCTCTTGCTCTCTCTCTGAAGGGCCCTCAGAGTCTTCAACCCCAGCCCCCTGTTGGAGCCAAAGTCAGGTGCAAAAACCTCACGTCCCGAATTGGCATTCAAGCGTTATAACGGCTCTCTGGTGGGCTGTGTGCCCCCGCCGCCGACTCTGGTCCTTGCCCAGCTCCAGCAGAAGGTCACCCAGAACACGGTGTTGGTGGGAGCCAGGCATTCCAACATATGCACGTACGCACACACACACGCACGCACAAAGGCAGACACACATGCACGCGTGGGCACCAATCTGAAAACAAACACAGACACACTCACTCATCAACTCTAACCCCATGCACGCACATGTGCCTGGACACACACAGAAACACACGCACTTAGGCACATCAACGGAAACACACAGGCGCTTAGACACATGCACACACACACACACACACGCACGCACGCACGCACGCACGCACGCACGCACCGATACACATTTGCAGATACACAAACAAACATAGAAAACCTGTGATTACACACAGGCATGATGGCAAGGTGACAATCTAAGGAACAACTGAGACGGTCTAGAAAGTATTTTTATGCTAATGCTCATCCCTGTTGTTTCAGCAGCACTCGTATCCATATTTAGCCTCATGCATTCTTTCTTTCTTTCTTTCTTTCTTTCTTTCTTTCTTTCTTTCTTTCTTTCTTTCTTTCTTTCTTTCTTTCTTTCTTTCTTTCTTTCTTTCTTTCTTTCTTTCTTTCTTTCTTTCTTTCTTTCTTTCTTTCTTTCTTTCTTTCTTTCTTTCAAAACACATTTTCTATGTCTTCCAGGCATGCTCCTCAGTGTGAAAACGCTGTTCTTTTCAAGACCAAGCGGCTGAAATCCGGCCAGTAGTTTGGCTCGCACTCAACACCGAAATATAACCATTTTTCATAACACATACCTCATAGGGAAAAAAAACAACACCCTTTCTCCACAGAAAACAATAATATATATATATATATATGGAACTGCAGCTGTTGATTGACACGCGTGTAGAAACCCTTTTCCTCTACCCTTGTCTGGGTGTCCTTATTATGACATTAGCGGTGTGGTACTAATGAGGGCAGTAACTCAAATCATCCTGCATTAGCACATTCATCCACAATACAGATGCTTAACGTCTGAGGTCTGCTGCCAGCTGCCTGACACTCAGTGCCTCGCCCCCTGCCCTTCGTGTCTCCCCCGACAACCTACAACAGGCTTTAGAGATGTGATCTGCTCTGTACAGGTGTTTGACTTCACTGACCTTATTCTCTCTCTCTCTCTCTCTCTCTCTCTCTCTCTCTCTCTCTCTCTCTCTCTCTCTCTCTTCCTTCCTTCCTTCCTTCCTTCCTTCCTTCCTTCCTTCCTTCCTTCCTTTCTTTCGTTGTCTCTCCATCTTCTTCCTTTTGACGAATAGCCGCCGGTAATGGAAACACAAGTTTACCTACACATTGTGTATTACACAACATCACACACAAGAAAGGCTAGGTCTGTTGAATAACGGTGAACGTCGTTGACTGTTGTTTGAATAACAAGGAAGGGATTGAAATGAATAACAAAGTGCGGTATAATGCATGGATGGAAACATCACCTGAACCCTATGACCATATACACGTGAGCCATTGCAGAGAACATCATGCCCCGTGTGCTGTCACATTTAAACAAAGGAATACACACAAACCTTCCTACATGTCTGGCATGAATGATTAATGCATGTGGTGACAGAGAGGCGCTCTGTCTTGTTGTTTTCTCCTAGATCTCCGCTACACCACGCTGTTCGCCATGATGAGAGGAATACGCTCTGCCCACGGGCTAGGGCGGTGGTGGGATAGGTGGAAGTCAGATGTGTGTGTGTGTGTGTGTGTGTGTGTGTGTGTGTGTGTGTGTGTGTGTGTGTGTGTGTGTGTGTGTGTGTGTGTGTGTGTGTGTGTGTGTGTGTGTGTGTGTGTGTGTGTGTGTGTGTGTGTGCCCTGTCTGCCTCATGTAAGAAGTTAGTGAATGTGAGTGTTTTTGTGTGTGTATAACTGCGTGTGTGTGTGTGTTTGTGTGTGTGTGTGTGTGTGTGTGTGTGTGTGTGTGTGTGTGTGTGTGTGTGTGTGTGTGTGTGTATTGGCTTTTTCAACCAAGGAAAAGCCAATACAAATCAAAACAAACAAACTGAAAACATGTTTCTTCATTGCTCTCTACATTATCTCTCTCTCTCTCGTCTATTATTGAGCATTAGACTATACTCGTGCTTGCACTGTTTGGTATGCTACAAAGGGGGTTGTGCTGATGTTGCAGCCTCACCAGATGATGCCGGTGCAGTTCATCGATAGAATCAGATAGGTGCCCCCTAAAATTCAAACTCAAACATCTTTAAGGACTTATTTATTTACATGAAAGGTGAAGATATTTTTTTATTGCTGAGTTTTAATAAAGTGTGTACAAGATACACACAGCCTTCAACTGAAACATTTGATTCCATAGAAATTTTAAATCAAACAATTCTCTGCGATATATTCTTGTCTTTTCATTTCCCTTTCTTAAACCATCCTGTCAGTGTTCAAGTTCACACCCAAAAGCTTTTATCTCAAAGGTGCCCCTACGGACCCGTTCAGAGTGATGGCCATTTAAGTAGGGGTGCGTGGCCCTGCCAACTTAAAAAGCATCACCACGTCCAAAGTCTTCTCTATCGCCTTGACACGGTTGCAAATGAACCCCTTTTAATCTGCAGCAATGATCACCCGCCTCGCCTTCCCCTGCTGGAGCCACAGTAAACAGAGAGAGATGTATCCTGCTTGGCCTTTTTTTTTTTTTTGGGGGGGGGGGGGCTGCAGAAGGGAATCTGGCGGGAACCACATGTGTCAAGTCCCCTCTGCGTGATTGGCAGTGGTTATCTGGGGCTTCATCAACAGCCACCAAAACACAACTCCTGTGTTGTCCCTTGGCTATCTCTCCCGCTATTGAGGCTGGAACGAGTTTTAGGGGTCAGCAGAGGTACCACGGATGAACACAGCGCAGCGGCAGAGGTTTTTTCCAGGGAGAATGATATTGGGGTTTGGCGTCCCCCTGCTGTCTGTTTGAATCAGATACACTGTGGATGTCGTCTGGGAACAATCACATTCATTCTCTGTGCGTACTGGTTCAAAAGATATATTTCTAATTTAATCAGAGGGTAATTCAACCCTTCGAATAAAAAACTCCTCTGATATTGTTTGCCTGTTTAGGCTACAGATGTGGTGGGGGGGCTTCGGGAGGTGGGCTCGTGTGTTTAGACTCCAAGCAGAAAGCCGCTGAGGTTGATCCCCGATGGCTGCAGCCTGTCCTTGATCAAAATACATAACCTGCTCCTCAAAGGCCAGCCTCAGGAATCCCTGTAGGTCGCTCCGCATAAAAGCGTCTTCGAAATGACTGACTGAATAATATTCACATCAAGCCTTCAGTCATACTCTTAAAGAAAAACCCAACCCATAAAACCCAACACATAAATCCTCTGTTGCAGCAAATCTTTGATATAGGTACACAACATTATTTCTGTGTGTTATTCTCTTGAACATCCACCACCAAGGGGACTGTGGAACGGAGATGTGGTCCGGCTGGAGGTTCCACTGCTCACGAACATGCTATATTATGAAACACTCAGGGAATATAAGGAGGTGGGCTTCACGGTCTGCTTAGTCTGAACAAAACACGCGTGCTCCACTGCCGTCTCCGCCCCCCTGTGGGACAGTTCTACTTGGCTAGGCAGCGGCTAGGAGGCTTCACTCGCGCCGGTGCTGGGGGCCAAAGGATGGGTAAGGGATTTTACCTCCTGGTCCGTGGTGGAGCCTGTGGATGAACAGGGCTGGCTGCACGGGGCTGTAGCCATGCAGCGGGTCCCTACTTTGGCGCCAGGCGGCGATGCCCACAGGGCCTCATAGAATGTACCCCTCCAGTCTGAAACGCAAACCAGAGAGATGGAAACCTAGGGAAAAGGCCTGTGATCAAATGGATGCCACGCCATTTATCGATTGAATGCACGTTGTGTTCGGCAACACAACACAGGGGTGCTAGTTTGTCATGCAATGTACAAGGCAAGGCATTTTCATGGGAGTTTCGTACAAGAAAGAAGCCATGTCGGGAAGCCATGTGTCACAACAGCGCTGCACTGTGACGAATCTGTCACAATCGGCCGATATAAGAGCAACACAAACGACACACATTTTAATATTAGTAGGTTCCATGGGAGTCAAGATAGTATGGAGACAGCCAGGCCTTTTTGAGTGGCCGTGGCCAAGAAATATTTACCACCACCAGCTCCTCCTGAGACAGCCCAGCGCAGTAAGCAGCCATTCATCATGGCCATCATATGGGTTTTAAGAAGAGAGAAGCTGGGAGGGGAGGAGAGCAGAGGAGAGGAGAGGAGGGAAGGAGAGGAGGGAAGGAGAGGGGAGGAGAGAGAACAAGAGAAGAGGGGAGGAGAGAAGGGGAGAACCGAGGAGGTGAGTGGAGGGAAGAGTAGAGTAGAGGGTTGGAGGGAAGAGGAAAGGAGAGGGGAGGAGAGAGGAGGAGAACAGAGGAGGGGGGAGGAGAGGGGAGGAGAAGGGAGGGGGGAGGAGGAGAACGGAGGAGGGGGGATAGGAGGGAAAGAGACGAAAAGAGGAAAGGGAAGGCGAGCCATTGGAGTTGAGGGGAGAGGAGGTGATAGGCGATGGGAGGCGAGTTGAGGAACAGGGAGGAGAGGATATCTGAAGGTGAGACAATGGGGTAATGAGACATGGCAAGTAATTCATGTTTGCATTCAAGTAGAAAAAGATAGGGAGTTGACTGCTAAAGGACAAAAAAGAAAACACACAACAGGAAACGTACGACCAAAGAGAGCGTATGCGGTTTGAATCTAAATGAGTATTTGTACCGCTGTGACAGAAGATTGTGTTGGTCCAGTGTTATGTTTGTTGTGATCTGCTCTGCCGTCTGATATTAAGTGTTCACATCGTTCGGTTATCTTGTGTCGTGTCAATTCCTATCTCCCTCACTTTACCACTCACTGTGTGTGTGTGTGTGTGTGTGTGTGTGTGTGTGTGTGTGTGTGTGTGTGTGTGTGTGTGTGTGTGTGTGTGTGTGTGTGTGTGTGTGTGTGTGTGTGTGTGTGTGTGTGTGTGTGTGTGTGTGTCTCTCTCTCCCTCCCTCTCTCTCTACTCCATCTCTCTCCATACTGCTGAGGCTCATGTGATGAGTACATTACAGCTACGGGTGTGATTAATGGAATGCTGTAGTCCCACTAGGATCCTAGTCTCGTCTGCAGCCGACCTGTCTGACAGACACTTGACTTGGATGAGTGCAATTATTTAGCTTTCAAACATTCTCTGCCCCTCTTTTTCTGAATGACACATTCAGAAAAAGACAAAGGTGTGTCAGCCAATGCATTTCAATCTTTAAACAGTTAAATGTCTCCCTGACTTTCAGCCGCTTGCTCTGCAGATTGGGGGGGGGGGGGTCTCAGGTAAGTGCTTGTGGTGTACCTCACCTTCAGAATTTAGTCTGGGCAAGCGCTTTTTGTGTGTGTGTGTGTGTGTGTGTGTGTGTGTGTGTGTGTGTGTGTGTGTGTGTGTGTGTGTGTGTGTGTGTGTGTGTGTGTGTGTGTGTGTGTGTGTGTGTGTGTGTGTGTAGTGTGTGTGTGTGTGTGTGTGTTTTAAAAGGCATCTAGAGAACCTTGGGGTCCTCCAGCCGTGATATATGTGAAGATAAACCAAAATCTAAGTGCATCCTCATCATCTGTATGTAAACTTTTTAAGCGAAAAGGTCAGCAGCTACCAATGCTGTGAGCTGCTGCAAAGGTCAGGGTCTAAGTCCTACCTATGACATGAATCACATCCTGTGAAACTGACATTGACATTAAGGTGAATAGTGAGAATAATTGTTCATAATTGTGTGAAGCTTGGTGAAGACCCCGGATTCTGGCCTTTTTACCAGACACCCACATCACACAAACACACACTAACACACACACACGCACTCACGCACGCATGTACGCACGCAGGCACGCACGCATACACACACGCACACGCACACACACACAGACCCAGACATAGACACACACACACACACACACACGTGCACACGCTTAATTGTTTTGCAATCCTATTACTGTAAACCCCCACAAATTGTCTCCAACAATGACCCCTTATGTGACTTGTAATATTCATATGAGGTACATAGGGGATCATTGCTTCGTAGCTGACCACCTATAGCAAGTCATTCGTTCCAAAAAATAGTCCCAGCACTACTATTAAGTAAGGCAACCAGAAAATACGTTTCATTTCGTAAGCCTCAATCTCCATAGCCCTTTCTATCAGCAACCCTCTTCAAGGGGTCTGAGTGGGGTGGTTCTTTAAGAGCATGACAGTGTGGTCCTGTCTGCTGTCTGGGAGAATCCTAATAGTCTCTGACAGGGTGTGCAGTTCCCCCCCCCCCCCCCTCCATCCATGTGGACAAGGTGGTGGGACTATCTCTCTCGCTCTCTCTCCGCTGATCTTCTCTTGCTCCTTTCGCTCTCGCTCTCTCTATCTCTCGCCATCTCTCTATCTCTCGCCATCTCTCTTGCCGTTCTCTATTTCTCTCTCTCTCTCTCTCTCTCTCTCTCTCTCTCCCTCTCTCTCTCTCTGCCCCCTCTCTCGCCGTACCTATTCGCTCTCTTCTTCGCCGACTCTATTGCTCTCTCTCTCTCTCTCGCCCCTCTCTCGCCATCTCTCTCTCTCTCGCCATCTCTCTCGCCGTACTCTATTGCTCTCCTCTCTCGCCGTACTCTATTGCTCTCTCTCTCTCTCGCCCCTCTCTCGCCGCTCTATCTCTCTCTCTCTCTCTCTCGCCATCTCTCTCTCTCTCGCCATCTCTCTCGCCGTACTCTATTGCTCTCTCTCTCTCGCCATCTCTCTCGCCGTACTCTATTTCTCTCTCTCTCTCTCGCCTCTCTCTCTCTCTCTCTCTCGCCATCTCTCTCGCCGTACTCTATTTCTCTCTCTCTCTCTCTCTCTCTCTCTCTCTCTCTCTCTCTCTCTCTCTCTCGCCGCTCTCTATTACTCTCACTCTTTCTTTCTCGCTCTCTCGGTTGGAAGACAGCGAAGATCCAGCGAGTGCGGTGTGCTCAGGGGGGGCCGGAGCACCTGGCTAACCTCCCCCCCCACCCCAGCTGACTGTAATCATTTCTGATGGCCCCGGTACGCCCACCCTGCCAGCCAGCCAGCCAGCCAGCAGCACATTTCACTCACATCCTTCAGACTGACGCCCCGGCGTTTTCACCTCTGGAGCTGAGGCGAATATGTGACGGCAGGGGAGAAATAAAGACATTAAAGACACACACACACACACACACACACACACACACACACACACACACACACACACACACACACACACACACACACACACACATACACTCCTCTATTGCTTAGCTGAGAAGCAAAAAGTAGGTGCAAACCGCAGTGCCTGACTATGCTGAACAAGCCCCAGCACTGGCAGTGGAAACCTGATATGCTCTCGGTGATACATGGGGGTACATTAGTGTTTGTAAAAGCTGAAACTACAATAAACAAGTAAGGCTAAAGGCGTGAGCAGACAGCGGTGAACGTCTTTGACACACTCAAAGTGCTCGCCACGCCGAGCACCCAAAATACACCAAAACCTTTCATATAAAGCTGACACTCACACACACACACACACACACACACACACACACACACACACACACACACACACACACACACACACACACACACACACACACACACACACACAGATACTATT
>OLKM01000389.1:298179-303904 GCA_900291075.1 Melanogrammus aeglefinus | reverse complement strand
ACACAGACACTATTATTTATTGAAACAAGAGACAGTGACATCACTGTAAAGTGGGTGTCTGGTCTAGCGACAGCAGCCGCTATAACACACATGTCATGTCACGTCCGGGGACCGTGTGTTCTGTTTCCAAGTGATGGGACAAGCACAACGTGGGTCCTGCCTTTGCACTCCACGCCGCAGTTCCGTTTAAGATTCCCAGCTCTTTGTTATCTGATGTTCCTCTGCTTTCTTATGAAACACGACTGTGACACTGAAACAACAATGCCCTGGGCTGATGTTAAGCTCTCATCCTCTGCGATTATTTCAAGCAGCATTCTTGTGACAGCACATCCCTGGCGCTTGTTTAAAATGCATCCGATATAATGTCCCCTGTAGCTTATCTGAATCATCGTTCTTGCAGGCTTTCTTTCGAGTCGCCGAGTGTCTAACTACAGCGAGTCTCGGTGTGCCGACGCTTTAATAGCGTCTGGGAGAGCCGCGGGTGGTGTTATAACCTCAATAAACTCTTAACTACGCCCAGGGATGCCAACGCTCTCCGCCAGTACCACCTTCCACTGGTCTGATCGAAGCTGGTGAGCTTTTTTGGAAGATTTCCCCGTAAATGCAAATAAAAAAACCCTCACCCTTAAACACATGAGGATATATGAGCACTTTAAGTATAAGGAGTCAAATCTAAGAATGATTTCTTCGTAGAAGAATAAAGACATGAAGACGACTTTATAGATATCTGTCAGCTATTTGAGTCCTACATCTGCAGTTTCCTCAGCTCATGCTGTCTAAGGAGTAAACAACCACTAAATCGTAATGCAGGGTCAGCACCTTCTCCCATTAGCTCTGATTGGCCGAGGGACTTTACATTGGCAGAGAACATTACTTCCTAATTTGATTCAATCAAAAGCACCGTGTCCAATACTCCAGCGCTGGCGAGTCTCCAGCAGTCGCAGTTTAAGTATTTGATCAGCATTTGATTAAAAGCAAACCACACTTTGTTTGTGATGGTCCAAGCACGAAGGCTGGACTGCTCATCGCAGCTCTGGCACTAGCATAGTGCACCACCGGACAGAGGAAGCATGACAATGAATGCTGCCATGACACCTACTGCTGCAGCACATTAGGCTTTCCCAGGTTGTGTTCACTCCCCATCCCCCCCCCCCCCACACTACATGGCGGCAGACTCCCAGGAAGACTGTAGGAGAAGGGTGTGGGAGAGATTATCAGTTGTCCCGCGTGGTATAGAATGTAGCATATGCCTTCAGGCTGGGGAAGAGAAGCAAAACCAAGTTAGAATTGCAGCAACTTTTTATATTTTTTTTATTCAATTAGACTTTAATACCTCCCTGCCACCCCAGACCTCATTTCTTTGACTTCAGGTTGTGCGGGTTCGTCTGGTGGTTTTGACAGCAGGGCAGTGAAAGGGTATGCAAAGGGTGTTCCAAGCCCTTTCTCTGTTACGCTAGATTCGTTTTCATCCTGCTGCCATGTTATTATCTACGACCAAAGTGAAGTTATTTTGCATCACAAAGCGAGAAGGGCCATAGCGCGGTGATGTATGTAGGTATATAGGAGCTATAACAATATATTCTTCGTGAATAGGAGTCTATTATCTGAGTATATTTAGCAGTATTGGATGGTGCTATTAATATAACAAATGCAGATTGTAGGATGTGGAACAGACTAAACATTTTCACGCTGTGCACGTAATCTATAGTGATCCAAGTGAGAATGAGCCAATGTCTTTTCTCTAACTCCTCCAGCTCCCAGGAGGCCAGGGCCCGACAATTGATGCAATATAGAAAAAAAACAACATCTACAAATTACAAAAAGCAGTATCAAAGGTGACACGTATTTTTTTTTCCATTACAAGGTTTTAATTTGGGGAAAGATAGACATGCTTGTCATAACAATAGGCCTATAGCACTACGTGCAAGGCTGAATGCAGATTACAAAATAGGTTATATTAAGAAAATTCCTTTGAAAGAAAACACATTACAGGACAAACATGAATGGATCGGGGGTTTCGCAAGGTTTCACAATTTCACACGCCTTCAGTTTTAGCCTTCAGTTATGTATTAAAGTGAAAATGCTTGTGTTTGCCATTGCTAGCCTATACTTCAAAGCTGCCTTTTCACTTAGCATTAGAGTTGTCACAGCGTCATTCAGCATGGCGCTGGATACTACATAGGTCCTGTTCCTGGCCTTACATCGCCAGTCTGACTGTCTTCCCAACGTCGCGCTAAAACGCAACAAACTGATTAGTGAAAGCAAGAATAACGTAAAGAGTTGGCGTTGTGAGTGCCGCTTAGCATCCATTACTAATGACTTTGTCTACATGCGCGTCAGTGAAGGGTCAACGGGGGTGGGGGGGTCACTAGGGGGGTCAGTAGGGATGGAGGCTCACCATGCGGTTCCTGACAGGACACTGAGGAGCTCAGGTCCAGTAATATCTTATTAGGAACGGCTTATTTTTTTCTTCACATTCACATTCAACTAATAGGTTGCAAGTTTGTGTGTTTGCGTGTGTGTAGTGTTTGTGTGTGTGCAGAAGTGCGTGCATGCAGTGTGTGTGTGTGTGTGTGTGTGTGTGTGTGTGTGTGTGTGTGTGTGTGTGTGTGTGTGTGTGTGTGTGTGTGTGTGTGTGTGTGTGTACTACGGACGTGTGTGTGCGTCTGCGTGTGCGTGCGCGCGTCTGTGTGTGCATGTGAGTGTGTGCGCCTTGGAGACAGCCGCGCGACGTGCCTTCCTCGCTCGGCGATTTTCCCGGACCGCGCGTTCTGCCGCTGCTGCTGCTGCTCACTCAATCCGAGCTTGCGTCTCTCAGCAGCGTGCAGCTCTATGGGAGTGAGCGAGCGAGCAGCGAACACCACTTTCTTCTTCACTCTTTCGTCAGAATGGATCTACCCGTGTAGCAGAAGTGATCTTTCAGATATCCTAGCGAGTTTGGCAAGTTTTGGCTCTATGTGGAGTTCGGGCTCAGGTTGAGACAACCGTTTAGTTTCCTCTCACTTGATATTACATTCAGTATTCATTGTATTTGCGTAAATAGCCCGTTCCCATGATGACGGGGACCGGGTTTGTTTTACGCACCTTGATCTTGCTGTGCTCGGTCTCTGCGGGGACGTGCAATACGTTCGCGTTCACGGAGGAACCGTCTGAACGAGCCGGCAAGGGAGACGGGTATTGCAGTCGGATATTACGGGCTCAGGGACCGCGGAAAGAGGGCTTCAACGAGTTTCGCCTCCGAGTCGAGGGGGATCCGGAGAGCTACCACCCGGGGAGCACTTACAGAGGTCTGCTTGAGGCTCCAACTACAGACGCACACGTTCGATGAGCGAGTAATAACTTAGCGTTGTTCAATGATTCTACTTACTCTATATCTTGGCGTATTTGAAAACTTCCAAAAAGTTCTAACCAAGCGTGTTTTCTTTTCCTTTCTTTTTATGTCCCTCCAAATGACGCATGGTGATTTTTCCTGCAAATATACCTATAGGCAAAAATTATTCCTTTTTTTTTTGGAAAGGTTAAAATGCTTAGAAATTCCCTAGATTGGATCGTGAGGGTGTTTATTTTTCTATGGAAATGCAATGTTGTCCTCAGTGATTCTTAACATTTTAGGAACAGTCCTGTATGTGCGACATGACTAGGTTACACCTTCTAATTAATTAATTTGTAGAAATACATATATATATATATATATATACAAAGACATACCTTTACATAGAGAGATGTACAGAGATAGCCCTTAAAAGACAGACAGACGGACAGCCAGCCAGCCAGACAGCCAGTCAGTCCCGGGGGGCAATTATTGGCTAAACAATTAAATGTATCCATTAAACTTCAACTTTTAATTGACCCGTCTCTTTTAACAGATGTTGACTGAATTGCTAATTCTAGCATCGAGTTGTCGTGTACACGATGAATATAACACAAGATCCGCTATGTCTATTATGTTTTAATGAGTTTTTTTAGTCATGCTTTTCTCTGTTAGGTGATGCGCTTGCTGTGTTGCCTCTGTCCCCAGTAACTCTGGTCGCGTCCAGCTCAGCCTATTTCAGAGGTTTCATCCTCATCGCCCTGAAGGAGGGCAGTGCGGGGGGCCAAGATGACGACTATGCCGGACGTTTTCAGGTAATTAAAAAAAAAATCACACTGAACACATAATTACAAAATAATAATACATAAAGTAGGGAAATTAAAACATTAGAAAAATGCAGGTTTGTGATCAAAGAACATAAAAAAATATATTTATTCTGGCATTGTGTAATAGCCTACATTTGGATATTAAAATAAAAGCCATTTTCAAATTGCTTCTCTCGTCGTCACAAATAAATCTTGAGTACGCCAACCAGTCCTGTTTTTGGCAGGTGTGGGCACATCCTCCCATTCGTCCTCCTCTCTCATCAAGACAAGCCAACTCACTTTTAACACCTGGCTATTGATACGGAGGCCATATGTTGTTTCTGGACTCAAATACGCACACGCCAGACCATTATGTTGTCTCACTCATTCTCTCTCTCTCCCCGCCCCGTTCTCAAAAAAAAAGCCAGAGAGTAGAGAGGGAGAGAGAGAGAGTAGAGAGAGAGAGAGAGAGAGAGAGAGAGGAGAGAGAGAGAGAGAGAGAGAGAGAGAGAGAGAGAGAGAGAGAGAGAGAGAGAGAGAGAGAGAGAGAGAGAGAGAGAGAGAGAGAGAGAGAGAGAGAGAGAGAGAGAGAGAGAGAGAGAGAGAGAGAGAGAGAGAGAGAGAGAGAGAGAGAGAGACCATGTAGCTGACTTTCTTTGCACAATGCTCCCATACGAGTAATTTAGCAGGTTTTCACCATTTATTTCTCCAGGAAGTGCTGTAATTTTCACCTCAGCTCCCAGAAAAGCCTTGTTTAGGAGACCCCTGGGTAGCTATAATATGTTGTCTCATGTGAGTGAGAGAAATTGCAGGGCTACGAAACGGGCAAGGCTTTAAGGTCACTGCAGCTCTGCTGCGCTCCATTACAAAAGTCCAGGTGTGTTGACTAAAAGACAACTTCCCTGAAAACTTTCTTCTGTGGGAGATCTGCTGATGAATTGAAAATGACAAAAGGCTGGATCATAGCGTCCAGACTATAAAGCCAGGCTATATTTTTTTTGGAAATGTTTGCTAGATGCTTCTAACTTCCAAGGGCTACAGCAGAAGGAACAAGAGCTGACGGAAGATTATAGGGAGATAAGACTTCAACTAGAAAGAACAGAGATGGAGCCTGATTTCATCGATCCATTCTGGAAGACTGGCCATTACGGCCCTTATTTCCTGTCATATCACTCAGCAGAAAAGTACATTTTTTCTTGTTGTAACAAGCTGCAAGCTGCAAATGCCTTTCAATGTTGCCTCCAAAATTCTGAATGTTAGAAGCCTGCAGTTGGAGCGTGATTGCATACGAGGTGGGGGTGGTAGAGGAGGTAGGGTGGTGGGGGGGAGGTGGGGTGGTGGGGGTGGCACTTGGGGCGTGGTCCATCGGTAATCGGTCATTAGTGTGCGGTGGTGAACTGACCTAAGCAATTCTTGGGTAGACGTTCAAGTGAACCTAGTTAGGTTAAACCTTTTTTGTGAACCACTAGTTGGCACCAGTAAGGCAGAATTTGTGGTCACAACAATGTTTTATTAATTAGTACAATGATGATCAGTTTTAATCTATGATTGTGGACGCTTACTGATTCCTGACGAATCTCATTTGAAGCAATTCATCGTTCAATTCAGT
>OLKM01000389.1:225679-293179 GCA_900291075.1 Melanogrammus aeglefinus | reverse complement strand
TTATTGTCTGCAGAGGAGGTCACACAAGCACCAAAACAAAGAAAATAACAGAATAAGGATATACCATCATAGGCTTTACACTGTCCGTCTGATTAAAGAAGACAGTCTGTCTAGTCCTGTCTGTTAATCTGACTCTGATAGCTATCCAGTGCCCTAGTTAAGGCCTATATAATTGGGGAGTAGCCAATATTCTTTGAAGAGTAGGACTGAGTCTGGTGGTTTTGGTCCTGGTTTGGTTTGGTAACTTATCATGGGGTCAGGCCAGAGTTTGCAGAGTTTGGGTTTTGAACTCTGAGCCCTTACTTGGAGGGGCTCACCACTGTACATTAATCTCCTTTAAATCTGTGCACTGATGCTTTGATTTTGTACTAATTAAAATTGCGGGGTTGTAATTTAAACTTCCTCAGCAGTGAATCCATTGATGCTTGCCTTGCATATTGACTTATTTAATGTAGCCCGATTCATACCGCCTAGGGTGAGGAAAGGGATTGGAAAATACTAGGCAACCAACTAACTAATTAACTAATTAACCGACCGACAAACTATCAAACTAGCAAACCATCCACCCAACCGACCATCCAACTAAGTAGAAGGAACAAACTCACAATCCATCCGAATGACCAATTAACTACCTCGCTACCATGGTATACTAACGGTTTAGATCACTGATTACTATGCTACTGCTTTGGCTGTATGTAAAAGGATACTAGGATAAAAACAAGCCTCGAGGCTAGGACTCCATATTCACCATCCGTTGTTTACAGATAGGCAGGCTCTGGTTCAATGCGATCTTTAGCATTCCATTTGTAGCAGGGAAGCAATTGGTTTGTAATGTGATTCATCATAGCGGGTAATCCGGATGTGTTTCGGAAGAGATGAGTGAGTGAGCCAGCGATGTGCGAGACGAGATGAATGTCAAAACTGCGCAGCCGCTTTTGTGTGGCACACCTACATGACTGCTGCTGGATCGCTATGCCCCACGCAAAAAGAAAAACAACATCAATTATTTGCGGTGGTGGATATGTTGTTTGATTATAGGGACAAATCAAAAATTTATTCTTTGAAACTATTGACCCTGAGAATGCGAGCTATCCAGAGATTACGGGGATGTCAAATCCCTAAATGTCTTTCCTTCGAATGTCTGCATGGACAAAACCACATGCACACAACCGGTGTATGCATACACGCATACACCAACACAGACGCATGGATGTACACACACAAACGCATCCACGCATCCACCTAGACACGCACACGTACACACACACACACACCCACACCCACACACACACACACACACACACACACACACACACACACACACACACACACACACACACACACACACACACACACACACACACACACACACACACTCGTGCACACCAGAGCATGATTGAGACCGGTGGTGGGCAGCCAGCAAGGCGAGTCAGCCCTTAATAGCATCTCATTGATAGAATTTAAATTGGATGTTAAATAAGCATTACTCTGCCTGATTGTCTGCGTAGTCCAGGAGATCAGGCTGCTGGTAAGACTCTTTGTGCGTGTGTGTATGTGTGGGGGTTTGTATGTGTGTGTGTGTCTCTGTGAGTCTGCATGCGTCCGCATATTTGCGTGTGTGTGTAAATGTACCGGTATGTATATTTGTGTCTCTGTGTGTGTGCATGCGTGTGTCTCCATGTGTGTGTCTCTGCATGCGTGTGTGCCTTATTGTGTGGGTGTGTCTTTGTGCGTGCCTGCATGTGTGTGTGTTCTTCTCATTCTGGGAGATATGTGCGATTGAATTAAAAGCATGGACAATTAAAGTGGTGGCATTGCTCCCCTTGAACCTTTACCGTCACTGAGTCAGGGCCTGCCTGACCCTATCTCCTTCTCTGTTTCCTTATATTCACCCCCTTCGTTTATTTGAACAATCATCTCATCTTCCATCTTTTATTTCCTTCCATTTTTTAACAACCGAAGACAGCGCCTTAACCTCCTTTCATGTCGTAGTTAAATCCCTGACAGCTTTGCGGCTCCCCGTCCCTCCCATGCCAATTCAAATAATATTAGCACATGAATACGCTAAGATAAAGGGCTGTGTCATGCTAGTAGAAGCGAGTTGTCACAAACCGTCACTATGGACACAAGCTATGAGCACCATTATCCCTGGAAATTACCGCCATCTAGTATTTGTACGATTATCTGACAAAAAACGTGTTTTGCAGCAAGCATGGAGTGCAGGGAGGGACACAGAGGGAAAAATAGCTTGCAGGCAAAATTCCATTTTCAAATGAGGTTTTCACATCCTGTTATTTGAGTTATACCCCACCTGACGGGAAACCGCATCAGATAAAGTGGAGGTAAAATGAGTTTTGCCATTATGTCTTCTCTGGTAAAACTGGAAAAAAAAAACCTCTCTCTGCTTTCAAGGTTTTCTACTGCCGCTCTCCTTTCCGTTACTCTAAATGACTGGTAATGGCTACATCTAGGCTCTATCCAGCATGTCTCAGTGCTACCGTTCAACCCTTAATGAAATCCTTACACTCCAGCTGGACTGAGCCTGCATTAGTCCTCTACCCCAGCAGCACGCCTCTTCAATACCCGCGCACATTTTCAACTTTTGATATTGAATCCTCAGAGCAACTTTTCTTACTTATCTGTACTATTTATTTTTATCTTATGTTCGTCTTTATCTGGCTGCTTATTTGACTGCTGTAATACCCGAGTTTCCTTTCAGGGATTAATTAATAAAGTGTTATCTACTTAGATAGACGTCTTGCATTCATCAAAAAGAAAGCTGTTTATTTCATTTTTGGGTGAGTCCCTCATTTTTTTGGTGAGTCCCTCTCAGACCAGTGTTGCACTGATCTGGGATCCGCGACATCCTGGATTGTGTAGGCCTCCTCCCATCTAGGGTGCAAGCCGCTGCCCTGCCATTCAGTCTTATTGGTCACACAGTGCAGCGCTGCTTACCTGTCCTCGCCTTATCGTGTGCTGGTGCATTCATGTGTTTCCAAACTAATCATAAACCAGTACATTTGTTGGTGGGGAAACTAGTTTTCAATCCTTCTTTTTATTTATCTTTTAATTGAATTGTGTGGCTGCCTGGTTAAATGTGCATTGTTATTTTACCCGTGATATCACCCTTAAAGATAGTGTTATCTGGGAGATGAGAACAGATGCTAATGATTTAATATTATCCACGGTTTACATCCTTATATATCAGAGGTCCCACTGCTCTGTAGTCTTTTGTTTTTCCCTCCCACCTCTTCCTCCTAGCTACTGCTATACCAATTAAGACAATTCTCCTTCTCTGCCTAATCCTTTTGTCTCTGTGTTCAATAGTTTTAATTGCTGTTTCCCTACATGACCAATGATCTCTTCTTGTTTCAACCTCTGTTATCATTGGTGTGTGTGTGTGTGTGTGTGTGTGTGTGTGTGTGTGTGTGTGTGTGTGTGTGTGTGTGTGTGTGTGTGTGTGTGTGTGTGTGTGTGTGTGTGTGTGTGTGTGTGTGTGTGTGTGTGTGTGTGTGTGTGTGTGTGTGTGTGTGTGCGCGGTCTGTATGTATGCCTGTGTGTGTGTTTGTGTGTGTGTGCGTCTGTGTGTATGCCTCTGTGTGTGTGTGTGTGTGTGTGTGTGCGTGCGTGTGTGTGTGTGTGTGTGTGTGTGCAGGGCAAGCATTGTGCAGAAGAGGATCATCTACTTCCAGGACGAAGGCTCCCTCACCAAGCACATGTGTGAGAGAGGTATGCTGCTACTGCTACTAATGCTATTCCGATTATTAATGCTGCGGCTACTGCTACTACTACTCCTACTATTAATGCTAAGGCTACTATTACTGCTGCTGCTGCTGCTACGGCTACGTTTGACGCTGCTGCTCTTACTGCTATGGCTACTGCTACTACTGCTGCTGCTACTGCTATAGCCCCAACTACTGCTCCATCTACTGCTACGGCCACGGCTACTTCTACTGCTAATGCTACTACTTAAGCTACTGCTCCTGTACCTCCATAGGCAAACGACAGCCTACGCTGCATACCCTGCATATTAGATAACCCCCCCCCCCTCCCCGCTGGCCATCTAATACTTGTTCTTGGCTTGTTAAATCCAGGGTCTTTTCTTTCTTGATTTCTGCGTGGGGTCTGAGCACGGCTCTTCAGGGCTCTTGCGTCTTGAGTGGCTCGTAAACGAGCGCAACACACTCGTTGTGGATGGCCAGTGTGCCATGTCTCCCCGAGCGTCCAATCAAACGGTTACGACCATTCTGCGCTGTACACCCTGCCCCCCCCCCCCCCCACCCACCCCACACACACACAAACCCCCAGCCTCGTCCTCTCGTTTAAGTTGATCCTGCTTCAATCCTTCCTATAGCGCATATGTACGCTCTAGGCTCGAACATTTTCCCACTTAAGAATTGCAATAATATAATCATCACCGTAGCAAACATGTGATCATCATCGATTGTTACCTTGTTTGTGTCTGCAGAGTCGCAGTATGGGGACTCCACTGAAAGGCCTCTGCTGGACTGCTGCGCCTGTGGAACGGCCAAGTATAGAGTCACTTACTATGGAAACTGGTCCGAGAAGATTCACCCCAAAGACTACCCTCGTAAGCCCTGACGTCCGAGCTCTGTTTTTAACTTCACCCCGACCACAGCAGGCGTCTCCACTTGATTATAGCACCACAGGCCAAAGAAGTGTTCACATAAGGACATGATCTCCCTCCAAATACATTTATAACCCTGTTGCTTCCATCCCGGGTGCCAGTATATCACTTTATATTGAAGACAAAAGATGGGATCCTGGGATATATTATGGGTCATGGAGAATGCTGTGTGCCTTGTGTGTACTCATGCGTCAATCCTGTGTGTGCGTCTGTATTTTTGTTTGTGTCTGTCTGTGTGTGTGTGGATGTGTCAATCTGTGTGTGCGTCTGTATTTTTGTTTGTGTCTGTCTGTGTGTGGGTGTGCTTGTGTCTGTGTGTAGGTGTCTGTCTGTGTGTGTGTGGGTGCGTTCCTGTGTGTGTGTGTGTGTGTATGTGTGTGTGTCTGATGTATACATGACCTTGGGGTTTTCTCTCAGGGTGCGAATAGAGTTGGGGATTACTTTGCCTCTCTTTGCTAAATCGAGCTCTGGAGGGTTGAGATCGATCTAGTGATTAAGCAGAGTAAGATAAACCCATGGATAGAGAAGTGTCCTGATTTAATAGCTTATCGAGGGAGAGAGAGAGGGAGAGAGGGTGAGAATGAGAAAGAGAGAGAGAGTGAGAGAGAGAGAGAGGGAGCGAGATAGGGGGAAAGAAAGAGAGAGAGATGAGGAGAGAAAGAGAGAGAATAGATAGAGAGAGAGAGCCAGAGCAAGCATTTGGTTTGTATTTCACTCACAATCTTAGACACACACCCAAACTCATACACGCACGCACGCACACACACACACACACACACACACACACACACACACACACACACACACACACACACACACACACACACACACACACACACACACACACACACACACACACACACACACACACACACACATATATACACAAAAACATGCACAGACAAAGACACATTCACATACACACTGTTCCCCTATCTCCACTCAGAGTAGGATCCAGCATCCAATCCTAGGATTGGATTCGATGAAATATGATGGGAATGTTTAACGGTACAGGAAGGGACACGATAAGGAAAAGACTAGGGTTGCACATGTTCTTTATGTATCACTGCGGTATCGGACGATGCTAATCTGTTGTTATTTCCTGTTAGCAATAAAGATTGGCGGTGGAAACAAATACCAATACGAATTTTGCTCGGCGACATCAATCGAGAGACTCAAAGGCATGGGGGTAGGCAGGTAGAAGGTCTTTTGTAAAAAAAAGAGTGATAATCGTTTCGCTGGAAATATCCAAGCGAGTCACATGTCCCCCCTCTATTTTTATAACATGTCCTTCCAGTGAGAGGGACAGGGCAGGCCACAGCTGCGCTGACACACATCGTAGGGCCAGGAGGTCACCCCAAAGCAGGCCATTAGGACTTCTCCATTTTAGAAAACCATAATAATAACCTTGGGTTTATTTCCTTATTTCACAGTATTGCCTTCAATAAGCTTCTTTTATTAAACCTGATTGAGAAGGGGGGCTGCCCCCTCTCGTTGTGTCTAAAGAGACTGAGGGAGGGTGTTGTTTCTTTTGGAGAAAGGCAAATCGTTTAGAGGGAGAAAATGGCATGGCTCGCAACACCATGCAGAGTTTGGGAAGACAGGGTGACAGGATGACAGAGAGTTAGAGATAAGCAGATAGGGTATGGTGGAAATAGGAAAATGGGAATGTGTGTGCACTAACAGTAAACAAGTGAAATACCTTGAAGAGCATGGCCATGCAATTTCTACTTCAAATTTTTGCCGACTTTTTTCCCTTCTAACGTGTTATGTTCACCGGGGTATTTTCAATAAATATGCACTTATGCACACAATAAATAAAGCACCAGCATGGTTTGAAAGGTGTAATGCATTTTGTGATTTTAGGTCCGGTCAGGAATGGGCTTTATGAATCATAACAGGCCGATGATACTTGGGACAATAACAAAACCTCATAGAGGATGAGAGAGAGAATAATATGAACAATCTAATAAAGAAGAAACCTTGCTACCTCTTGGGCTTTGAGGAGCGTCGGAAAGTGAGTTGCTCTAAAGGTAATTGTCCTGCTGAAGGTGGAAACACAAGCTGATACTTCCAGGCGTTTTGTACCTGCTGAGAGAGAAGTGCACCATGTGGAATACAATCAATAGGTGTACCACACAACCGGTGTAAGCCTGAGTTGAGTCGTTGCTAACACTTTAAGAGCCTGTGGCCTGTGGGATTTTCCTGACTAAATAAGGTTAAATGTCTTTATTATTTATTATTATTAGGTAGTTCCATCGGACCTTCGCTGTCGTCACTTTGGAGACCAGAACATCTCCCATCGACTTAATCTACTTCCTGTTACCGTGATTCTTTGGGTGTATTGGAAAGTCAAACAGATCATTGAAGCGTTTCTAATTTGTTCATCCACACAGGTCGAGCGAACCACTGGTCGGCCATCATCGGGGCGTCCCATTCCAAGAACTACGTGCTGTGGGAGTACGGTGGCTACTCCAGTGACGGGGTGAAGCAGGTGGCAGAGCTGGGCTCCCCAGTGAAGATGGAGGAGGAGATACGGCAGAAGGTAAGGACAAGCCTACGACCAAAGGCACTTTGGAAGGCCGTTCGATGCACATGCGGTGTGCGGAGAACAAACACACAGATTGAGTAAATGGAAAATAAGATGTACAAAAAATAGTGTTGGCTCTTGGGACAGCTTGCTCTTTTTATCTGTGTTATGTCTGACTCACCCCATGGGCGAGGCATTTGAAAACCTCTGTGCTCTGAATTTGAAAGAGCTTGTCATTTCTCCAGCAGGTCTCCAGTGGTTTAACGTAAGGGGGGAATTCAAAGTGGTTTTGGTCACATCACTTTGGCCCGCTTACCTGTTGTTCAAGTAGGGTCCTCTGCTTTCTCTTTTCCTTTTTGAAGTCTTTCTTAAATTCTCCCCATTTTCCAGAACTCTCAGAGCAGGTGGTGCAGTAGGGTGGTGATGGTGGGGTGGTATCCGAGACGTTGTATTTATGGCTATTTTGGGAGCACTCGTTGCGTAATGACAAAGAATCACACCTGAGGCCATGATAATAATCCTAGACTAGACCCGATCAACATGGGCTCAAATGGCCCATCGTGTTGTGGCTGCATCGACACACATCCACTGGATATCCTCTGAGCAGCTTATATGTCTGTCCGTGCGTTTCTATACAAAGTTGAGTAGACTAATCCCACTACCTGACCTAAGGGTCTCTAAATGGCCAAGCTGTACGTTCACTTGCATGAGATCCAATTCATTTCCATTAGCCTCAAAAGTGCATTCATTCTCTTGATCGATCTGTTTGTCATCATTGTTTAAGTTGTAGACCAAATTAATCTTCATAAATGACATCCCCACATGGAAGTTGCACTGTACAACACACGCACACACAAGTCTTTTGTTGTCTTTTGTGCCCTTGGAGGTAAGTGAGCTGGTGGGTGCAGCTGCCTATCTCTTTTGAGCAGTGGAGCACTCCTTTGGTAAATGCTGACACAAACAGAAAATTGATTCGCTTTTGTGTCAGGTGGGCCGTCAGGGAGAAGAACGAGCGATGAATGCTGAATTGATATTCATGACCAGCCTCCATTCCAGCCAAGAGGTGCACTGATCTCACTGGTTATACAAAGTTTCATTTGCCGAACCAAGCAAGCATGCCGGCCACAAGCAAGCTCTGACACACAAACGCACTCGCACACATGCACACACACACACAAACACAGTCACACACACACATACACACATGCAAATAAACACGCAAAAACATGCACACACAAATACACACGCACACAGGCTTGAGCACAACCGCACACATACACATATCTGCCTGCACACTTGAAAGCACCAACACCCACATGCACACACATTTCTGCACAATTACACATGTACACAACCAAATGTACAAACACAGTTGAATGCACGGACACACACACACACACACACACACACACACACACACACACACACACACACACACACACACACACACACACACACACACACACACACACACACACACACACACACACACACACACAGAGAACATGATGGCTTCATTTCCAGAGACTAGTCACCCTTACAGGGCAGGGACAAAGATGTGACTTGCCATCTGTCTTGTTTCGCCACTCGTCAGATATCTTGTGTGGGAAACATGACACAATGGCCTCTCCTAACAAAAACAACTTGGTATTGGCATGGAAAGATTCAGATAATAACTTTAGAATTCACAGGAATAGTTTTCAGTTTTGACTGACATGTTTTTGCCCTTCGTGATCAAGTTCCGCAGATCTGCTGTCTCTGGGGCATGTCCCAGAATTATCCATTTATTTTTCTGTAACAATGTTTCCTAAATTCTGTTATTGTAATTCTATACAGGGCATATTACTGCTGTACAATGTTCCTCATGTATTGATTTCGTAAAGTTCGCCAAGGCCAGGTAGCTCCATTAATATACTTTCTTTCTAAACAATAAAAATAATATATATTTCCTAATTAGGATCCATTGAGTGGAGATGGAGACTCTCGCCTACACCAGTGATCACAGTCATGCCATCCAGAAAGAATGCTCTGCCATGTGTTACACGCAAGGTGCTATGTTAACAGACTAAGGCCCCGTCCACACGAACCCGGTTTTTTTGAAACCGTGTGTTTCTCTACACGGTTTCGCCGTTCGTCCACACGTAACCGCAGTTGTCGGCTCCTTAAACCGGAGTTTTTTGTAACCGGAGTCCAGGGTGAACTTTTCGAAAACTCCGGTTTCAGCAGTCACGTGTGGACGGGAAAACCGCAGTTTTTTGGTTCCTTGTCGACATTGTTTGACGTCACACTGTGCGACGGTAAACAGTATAAGTAGTATCCATGGAGACCAACGTATCACTTGACTATCATCAGATAATCAGATTATCATCTTGGACTGACACGACTCCCAATCCACATTTTCTTGAATTCTTCTTATTTTAAATTCATGAGTAACAGTGAGAAGTAACTCAACTTCGCTGTCCGTCCACACGAAGGAATCTGTCCGGCCTCGGTTCGCCATTGTTGTTTTTCCGGTATGAATTTTTCCAGCCTTGTGATTGGCTAAATGGCCTTCCTGTTTGGAGTGCTATCGCCACCTACTGCTTTGGAATGCACGTTTGAGGCGGATTTGCGGTCTCGTGTGTGGACGGAGTTATTTTTTATGAAACCGGTGGTGTGGACGCAAATTTTTTTTTAACCGCGGTTCATAAGAGTTCGGTTTCAAAAATGCCCGGGTTCGTGTAGACAGGGCCTTATTAATAGTTTCGGGGAAAAGCCTTCTGATGACCCGGATTCAAATCTACTCTGCGGATCATAAATTGTCTACAAAACGGTAAATTCTCTAGTGTTCTCAGGCCCCTTGTACCTTACATTACCGACATGCTATACTTATCATTCATAAAAAAACATCAACACATCAATCAATGTTTGTTCATCCGCAGGCTTTGAGAGTTCTGATTTGAGCAGAGACACTAGTTAACCCACAGCTCTGAGAGTGTGTTGGTTCCGGAAAGAAAAACACAAAACCAAAGTTTGTAATGAGTTTCCTAGGTGCATGATTCAAATCAATGTTCTGGTTCGATCCTCTCTGTGAACCATCCTCTCTGTGAACCAGTCTGTGCCTTTAGCCATTCCACCTGCAACACCTTGACATCAGAATACCTCTCAGTGCCCCTGAGATCTCCCACTGCTATTATTCTCATTACTTTGGAATCACTCCACCAGTCCTCTCCAGTTCTCCCACTCTGTCTCAGAAAAAAAGCCCATGCAGCTGGGTGGGAACCTGCCTCGCTCCACAAGAAGACAGCACAGAGCCAGCGAAAAATGTTGAGTTTAGTGCTGTCAACCCGGACACTTTTCTGCTTCCTGTCCCAAACTTCTGGGGGAATACTTTTAGCAGTAGTCGGGGAGAAACTGTCACGTTAGCGCGTATCATGTAATCCTTTCCTCGACTGTACCCGGATTTCAGATTGCACACTTGTCCTCAAGGGAGAGAGGGACTTCGGGAGAATATTGCCTCAAACTCTTCACCTCACCGCCAACGAGGGTCCACCCATCAATTTCCAACAGGGTTCAATAGTTCAACAGTCCCTCACATCTGAGTGCTTGTGAATCTCAAACTTTATCCATCCATATCCATCTAGGTACACCTCTTTGCTTTGTGGGGTTCTGCTGGTCATGGGCCACCCTTGGCTTGCACTCCCTAACTCCAACATAGAACGGTCCTCAGTCAGGGTGCTCAGATAGGTTGCCTCTTATCAAACCAGAGGTCTCTTTGTTTCCCTATCCAGCCAATCCTTGGTCTCCAGATAGTGACAAGAGAGTTCTCACCTGTGCCCCTTCTGAGTATTGGGGGTCAGGATCGGGGTATTTACTTACCTCATTACTAGTGTCACAAATCAGACTTTAGATTAATATTTAAAGTCTGATTGCTGATTAGCCATCAGACTGAAAGCCTCATCCACTCGCTGAATGAAGGATTTTTTGATGTAGAATATCTCCAAAACGAGGCGGCCTAACTTCGCACCTAGCAGGCCTGGTTTCTGGCCCAGGCTCTGTGCTATCTCCGCCAAGAAATATGTTATAACATTGGACTGCTTGATCAGAGATTACCTGTCAATGTTATCAACTCTTGAGAAGCACCCATCCTCGCTGTGATATATTTTCCTCTCGCTCTCAGCTACATATGCGCCTGCAAAGGATGAATACGTTCAGGAACCTCTTGGTGCGGGTTTCATCTGACCTTTCCACCTCCCCAGCTGGTGCCGGGTTGGTCTCTGTGGGCTCCAGAGCTGGTTGGTCCGGCCCAAGCTAAAATGATAGGTACCCTGCCAGGCTAACCTGGTATTAAATGGGTCACTGGTTTGCTATAAATATCCATTAGAGCTATGGTCTCACCAATTTTGCCTCTCAAACCTTTTTGTGGCATTTTTTATAATGCACCACATGAATGTTTTTCTGTTGATTTTTAACTGTTCAATTGCCATCGCAATTTCTAAGTGGAGGATTTGTCGGCGGACACAGGGATGCAGGCTTTAGGTTCATCGTGGTTATTTTTGTCGGAGGTGATTTGTATACTCGGTCGACCCTTACCGACACTCACTGTGTCCCTAATGAGAAGTTTAATGAGGCTCTCCGTACACCACAGACTCCGGAGTCCAAAGCCTCAGATGGATTATGAAATATCCCATTTCCTGGGACCAGTTTGTGGGGTGTTTCCATTACTGGGCGGGTGCATACAGAAACACACCATTACGTTGAGCCCCACACCTGGGCTGCAGATCACTGACTACGTGCCACTGCTGATGACCACAAAGAACCTTGCAGAATAACAAAAAGAGAAAGAACACAAATTATCTTGCTTTCTTGGCCTCGATGAACCCTAGATCATTTATTATACATGCATTGATAGATGATCGCAGGGTTTGGTGGGGTTTTTGGAACACAGTGGCCCTTTTAGTTTGGTAACTTGCCAATATGTTTGTAACAATGAACATCAAGTGTTCATCCCACCTCAAAGAAATGTCAAGGGCACCCATAATAACTAATAACACCCCTTCGTTCAATGAGTCTATTGCCGCCATTGAAGAGGATATGGACAAAACATTTTTTAGAACCAAACACAGCACTGCAAAGCAGGTCTGTTGCGAACACAGTGCAGATGGTTGAGTTACTTGAGAGCGGTTGATGAGGGGCTCATTACGTGGGGTTGTAGTTCAAATGAGGCGGTGGACTCATAGTGGGTTTTTGAGTGCTTGGCAGTTCAACCCTCTCATAGCAGCGTTAGCAAAGAGAGTGACACGGCTGTGCACTCCCGGGTCCTCCTCCATTAAACACTAAACGAGGCCATGGTGAATATTTGTTCGCAGAAGACTGTGTTTCAACATTAATGGATGTGGAGAGGGTGTTGTTGATTTAAGTGGGCTGTATACGGAAAGAGACACGGCACTCATAATCAAAGAACATACATTTCTCTCACTGATTTTATTTTACCCATTACTTTTATCATGTTTACGAAGGATTCATTTGAATTTCAGGAGACCAAGACACAATTGAAAGATTATCCAAAACCTAGTCAGAGCTGACATACATGGAGTGGTGATCCTCTAACATGCTTGGCATGTATCTGATGCGCACAGTTTCAAGATACATCAGGAGCAGAGAAGCCAGTTGTATACCATAAGAGGTCCTCCTTTCTAGTGGGCTTCAATTGTTTGCTTGAGCATCATTTTCTTGCATTGAATTTGAATGTAAATGTCCATTTCCCCTGTCCTACTTTCTCTGCAGCTGCCTTTAGACCCCTCTGTCATTCGGGACTGCTGGTGCTTACTAGATGCTGCGGTCGATTTGACCACACTGGGCTAGCAATTAAGTACAGGGGGGCCACCCAAAGGGAGTGGCTCTGACCCCAGTGCTGCAGGCGACCTCGCCAAACGATGGCAGCTCCCCGCCAAACCATAGATTAGCGGGTGTGTTCAGCAAATAGTCCGGCGAGTCTTTACCACAGGAGCGATGCCAGACACGTGTCACCTTGCCCTTGCCACCATTTGCTGAGGCCCCGCTAAAACATTCTCGTGCAGACTAGATAGTCTTCCACCAGTGCTGTTGTAAAACTGAAAGGATAATTGCTTGGAGAAAAGAAGATAATTGCTTAGTTTGTTTTGTGAGGACCTCCTGACGATTCTGGTTTGTGTGCCAGAGGGAGAGAGAGAGAGAGAGAGAGAGAGAGAGAGAGAGAGAGAGATATTTAGCAGATTTATTCCCAGCCCTGTCCTGTGCTCCGAGATTGTCTGTTATTATGAAGGGAATATATTGACAGTACTGCCAGAGGCCACAGATTTAGAGTTCTGCTGCTGTATTGTGTGTGTGTGTGTGTGTGTGTGTGTTTGCCTGTTTAGTCTGACGTTCTTTAAATATCACAGTATGCTTCTAATGACTTGTGTGCTTGGCGGTGGTGTTGGGGCATCAGTGATCCCCGGTATCGCATTTCAATTTTTCTGGAATCTCAGACAACTTGAGACCTAAAGACATAAAGTTAGAAATAGTTATGCATAGTTGTATAAATAGAAGTTGGCAGGCAAAGGAGTGCCAGGTCAACTCTTTATAAACACTGTAGTTCGGGATATTCACTGAGCGACTACTAATGCCTACATTCTTACACACAGCATGCATACCTATATTCATTACAGAATTGCCATAGCGTAACACATTTCTGTGGATGTTGTTTATAATAAATACTGATCTGAAAACATCCATTCCTTTCCATCTGTGGTGTGCTGCAATAATAATAAACGATCTATCTTTGCATTACTTCTTGGTTGTGGTTTTTAATCGCTTGCTGAAATTGTCCATAAATAAGAAATACACATACTTTATTAAATTTCCCAAAAATGCATGCGGTAACTTTTTTGTACAATATTAAATTATACATCATGTAAGTTGTCATCACAAAAGCTATATCCACTCAACATCAAACTCCTTCAATATTTCTTCAGCATACTAAATTGGATCAAATATCAAAGTGGCCTAATCTGCTTAAACATCAATTTAGTAAGGATAAATCAACAAAGAGGATTATGACACACCGTCCTTGTAGGTGGTAGCAGCACCACTACAGTTGTTGATGATGTGATGTCAGCTGTAGCTCATGAGTGGATTGTTCAGACGTACACCTTTAGGAAGGGGCTTTCCTTTTCTCCTCAGGATTCAATTCAAATGAAACTAGGAAGCACTGAACGACTATTATAGCACTTTCCAGAATTAGAATGCAGAGACGAGACGCACTTCCCCTCGTTTCTCTTCTCTTTTTTTAGAGTCTTCATGAGATCAAGGTCCACTAAATATAATAACCTGCACCATAAAGCGGTGTAATGTTTTATGCATGAGGTGGGCTCGCTGAATCTGTCCTCAGTAACGGCTCTACCTGCTATATTTTCCTTATGTAAATGAGACCTTGGCTCTGAGTCCTCCTCCCATTCACTGTAATCTCCGTTTCATTTGACTGGTAGTGGACCAATCTGCCTTTTGCAGACTGACAGGCCATGGGTTTATCCCTTCATATGCATACCTATCAACTATTCACCTTTAAGTTTAATATTCTTTTCATAGGCTGATGAGATCTGCCTGAATATAACGAATAAGCGATAGGCTAGTGTATTGGTATTTGGGTGTTCAACTCACAAAAGGTACTGGGTTTGAACCCCAACGTCCATATGCCACCTCTAGGTACCCTTGAGCAAGAGGTCAATCCCTGCCCTGCTCCTTGATGATGTGAACCTGAATTCCAAGAGACTTTGCATAAAGGTATCTGCTCAATGATTCAATTCATAATGTACAGCTGTTGACACTGCACATTGTACTATAGTTGGTTGATTCGTGTTTCTTTGAGAGGTAGTTGAAACCCTTGATATCCAAGTCGTATTTTAGAGGTTTTGTGTGGTTTTCTTACTGCAATGGCTTTTTAAGATGTTGAATCGTTACGATTATGGTTTTTCAGAAATGCTGTTTAACATCAAGTGCACTCTAATGCTAATTGTTTATTCATGAATATAATTTGATATATTTTTACATTTCCTGTCAGAGCAGATGGTACATTGCTAATTGAGTTCCCCGCTGGTTCTTCAGTCGGCAGAAGCAGACTGAACAACAGCCACACTTATGTTTTAAAATGTAAAAAAATGACATTATCCTTCTCCATTCCGTTTTCGTTGGCATCGATTCTTTTGCGTTAATTTTTCCTTTTATTTTTGCTGGGGGGTCAATCATGTCACTTCAGTTTTTGAGATTGACTTCATATGTCAATCCATTCAGCATCGATATGTTTCATTCGATTTTACTTCTGAACTTTACAAAAGGAGGGTTCAATTTGAACGGACGATTGTTACGGAAAGCAGTACGCTCCCATGCCTACATTCGTGAGGGCCCCAGCCTAAGTTGGTGGAAGAGTGATCGCGTTACCTGCAGTCGTATGGTTTCCCAGCTCCTCCTCACACTGGCCTTCAGGGGCTTGTGCTCACAGCCTTAACGAACACTGACCTCCTTAAAGAACAAAGAACAGGGAAGTAACAGGGGGAGGGGGAGTTGAAGCTGAGCCGCCTGGAGAGAGAGAGAGGGAAAGAGAGGGTTAGATCGCTTCAACTGGGTCATCAAAGGCAGTTACCTCAATTCATCTCTAATAATACCCGCTACCCTGGGCCCAGGTCTACCAGAGATACGCCCATAGGATGACTGGGGCCTTCCTGATGAATGAGGGTGCCTGGGCATTGCAGGGGCCTGCTAGGCTGTGTGTGTGCTACAAGGTTTTAGAGATTGCCACTGAGGACATTCGGGAGTCAGCAAATCAATTCACAACCACCCTGCCCCCTCATCTCTCTCACTATCTCTCATTATCTCTCTCTCTCTCTCTCTCTCTCTCTCTCTCTCTCTCTCTCTCTCTCTCTCTCTCCTCTCTCTCTCTCTCTCTCTCTCTCTCTCTCTCTCTCTCTCTCTCTCTCTCTCTCTCTCTCTCTCTCTCTCTCTCTCTCTCTCTCTCTCTCTCTCTCTCTCTCTCTCTCTCTCTCTCTCTCTCTCTCTCTCTCGTTTTCTCTCTCTTTCTCTCTCTTTCTTTCTCTCTCTCTCTCTCTCTCGCGCGCTCTCACACACACTCCCTCCCTCTCTCCTAGAGAGATAGAGTGCCCTTACAGACTCATCTGCTGTAAGCATGGATGATTCTTTTGTCATTCCCGGCCTCTCCTCTCGCCTGTGAGATGTGCATGTCCTGGTTGCTAAGAGATTTGCGAGACAGAAGAAGTGCATCATGTTATGCCAGCAGGTTTCTGAGCTGTGCAGCCCTGCTCAGGATAAATACCTGAAAGTTGTGTGTTAACGATTCACTCTATGCACCAATCAGAGTTTGATTATGTCCCACTGGCATTATATATAACTCTGGAATAAAGTTATGAAATAAATAAGGGTGAATGTTAAAGGTTCGGACGTATATGCTGAGAAAGGCAGACCAGAGATTGCGGTGTGCTGCTATGTTTAGAGCTTCCAGGTAAACATATCCTTGGACAGCCGTACAACGAGGGCTTTCGCCCTAAAGACCTAAAACAACTCCAAATTTCTCATGACAGAGGCTTTTCAGGGAGTAGCCCATCACATTTGGAATCGTTTACAGGATGCCAACATTTAGCACTTAAGTTTACAACTTGGACTGCTACTGGCACTATGAGAGTAATCAAAGGTTACTGTAAGCACTGCCCACCGCTGCCTAAAAGTTTACCCTTTTTCCCATATGCTTAATAAACAAAAAAATAATGCAAAACGAAGGGTATCATACAACCCACATACATTTTTTCCTCCACATTATAATAGTAAAAAACAAATGGTTGTAGTGAAGAATGCTACTGGATGGTAATGATATGATTAGCATGACCAATTAGCATACCAGGCCTATGCGTCAAACTGTTGCTGGCTGCTTATAATACATCGATGTAAAGGGAGGTTGCGAACTAGCCTCAGGCTACACAGAGACATAATGATTTAACCAGAACTGTATAAGACACACTACTAAATGCCATCTCCATGAGCTGTCCAATGTGATTCAACATACCAAGCTGCTACAGGGTTTTCCATCTGGGCCTGTTGAATCACGGATACTGTAATAAGACACACTGTTGTTCATTTAATAATTAAAAAACAAGTGTGTATATTATAACAATTTTAAATCATTTATCATACACAACCAGCACACTGCCCCATTCCAGCTGACGTCTGGTAAGACATTTAGACTTATCGCTTTGCAGTAATTATCTTAGCACATGTAGTTGCAAGGATATCTTAGCAGTAACACATGCCATTTTATTCATAAGAGTATTGTGGTGCTCTTATTTTAGACGTTCCATGTTTGCCCAAATAATTACGTCATGTGATTACATTGTTGCAGCACAGTTTTCTTCTACATCATGGATTCTTTATTATGCATACAGCAAATTTGGAAATAAACGGTATGTCAAAAATTGATAGGAGTACATTGAACTAACTGTTACAGTACTCGATCACATAACAACTGAAAATTAAAAAGATGTAAAACAGCAAAACATATTCATTAATGCAAAATACGGCGATTCCAAGATTTATAATTCTTGTTGCTCTGTTTCTTGTTAAAGCAGCATAAAGGCCAAACACACGTAGCCAGAACATTATTACAACTACTATTCAGCTGGTAAATTGCACTTGTCATTTCCGCAATTATAACTTTTGCTTCAAACTAAATCATGGACAACCGGACAATTATCTTTTTTTTTCTTTTTGCAATCTGAACTGCAAATGATTCATCCCAGACAGAATACTTAACAAAGTCAACAACAGAATATCTAAACAGGCAATTCCTTTTGGCGGGAAATATAATTATCACCCAGGAAGTAATGTGTGGTTGGTAGATTGCAGATATCCACAACAAGGCTGCTGCTATGGTAGCAGGTTCTGGCAATACTGCTTCAACAGCAACCAGCAGATGACAGGTGTACTGACAAATCAAACAGGAACGACAACGAGTCACTCTCAACATAGCCCACGTTCAAAACTAATCCTATAGCTTAACATGTGTTTGTAGAAACAAAAAACACATGTTTAGTCAGAAGTGTCTGAGATGCGTTGTGCGTCAACCTACTCCACCTTTAACAAAACTACCAAACCAAACACAGTTCACTGTCATCCTCATGAGAGCAGGCTGTTCTGGAATCCAACAACAGCTGCGGATTCAACACCGATTATTTTTCCAAAGCGAGTTAATTGTTCGTTCATCAGCACATTGTCGGCAGCACACTGACTCCAGCAGCCTCCTGCTCATATCCATGCTCAATCATTTCAGAAGTCATTGGAGCAAACAGACACTAGAAACCATATTAACACTATGACTGTGTTGCTAACTATTGCCTATACATAATGATGGCAGTTTAAATGTCATTTCTTCCTAACAGGGAATTAGAAATGCTATATCAAGCGTAACAAAGTAAACTTCAATGCACTTGGGCTCGATAGAAATTATTCACGCAGTTTGGTTTGTTTTCAGATGAAAACAAATGTGTCATTTGCACTTCAATATTGGCTGTCCCAGTTTAATCAAATTCATGTTTGGTGCTGGGATATTATTGAGTATTAAAAACGTCATGTATTATAAGGTAAATAAGTGAATATCATCTATAGATATATATATTGATACATACAGAGAAAAAGGGTTGTTGAGGAGGAGGTTCCAAGGTACGGACACCGTGACAGAGAAAGCGCATGTGTCGCTGGAAGCTAGTTTAGTACGCGGCTTTGATTAGAAGATCACAGAGCCCTTCCGGGGGCGTATGGGTGGGAAAGCTTTCTGATGAATTCTAAGGCCAAGCCATGCAATGCTAATAAGTGATTACACCAATTATAAAATCACTATGTTATTCTGACAGCATCAGAAATCTTGATTTGTCATTTGTGAATGTTCGTATACTTTGCCAAAAGTCCAATGAATAGCGGCAAATGAAATACACTGCAAAGTGGCTAGACAGAGGCTAAAGGCTAGACTGGCCCCGGTCAGCTGGTTGTTGCCATGCATGCTTGAGATTGCCGTCGGTATGTGTTTGTGTGTATGAGTGGGTGAATGTCAGGCAATAATTGAAAAGCGCTTCGAGTGGTTAGATCAAAGCATGATCAAAACGTAGGCCATTTACCATTGACTATTTACCAAGTCCATAGAATGAACAGCTGGCGTTATTAAACATTGGACTTACCAGACGCTGGTATAGTACAACGTCTCCTGTGGATTTACGGTGCATCACTGTAATACAACCCATATGTTTAGAGCTTCTGATGCTCATAGTCCCAAAGCCTATATCCTACATCTCGTCAACGGTAGACATTTTCTCCATAGTTAATTAAAAGAAGAAAATAACAAAGGAACAAAACTACCAAGTGCCAAATTGTTAATCATATTTTATGGCGTTGCTAGTCCTTGATTCGTTTTATTGCTTTTCTATATTCATCAATAAAACAAAGGTCGAAATGCATCCTAAAGTTCTTTATAGGAAGGCATTCATTTTCCTCTTTGTAGCCATACATTTTACAGCACTGCCACATTTTCATGTGACATTTGACTAATCGCTCTTTGTCTTCTTAAAGTGACCATTCACTGTTCCTCAAAAGGATGAAAGGAAATTCAAATCATCCCCCTATTTCTCCCCCTGCATTAATATTCCCCTCATAGAAAGAAGAGAAACTTAATTGCATTTTTGATTTCTTTCACTTTCCCTTTCTGCCCACCTCACTTTGACCACCACAAATGGAAGCGGAATATCCTGTGGATCTGATAAAGGCCTTTCAAGACTGACATTATAAGCATAAAAAGACGGAAAGGGAGATTAGATTGGATTTGGGGTGCATTCACTAGAGAACATGAGTTACAGGATTAACAACATTGGATCCTACAGCCCCAACAGGGTATTTAGTGGGAATTATTTTTGGGAAAATGGATAAATGTTTTCAAAGTACTCAGTAGGTATCACTTAGATCATGGAGAATCACTTCTTGACACACCCGGTTGGCACAGTTTGATAATCTTGGATTTATGTTGCTGATGTAATTGCAAAACGTCTGCCAGATGATCATATTTATCTGACACTGGGTTGTGTTACTTGGCAAATGTAGAGAAATGACTCAAGATACTAGCTACATACCAAGATAGTGATAATGACTTTTCCTTTCAGAATTGTGTTAGTTTACGTTATATTAGAATATGCCATTGGACCGCATCATACAGCTCATACAGTCCATTTTAAATGTCTGTTAATTAGTATAGTCATTTCATTACACATTTTCCATCTGGCAACTTTTCCTATTTCCACTAAGAAGCGATATAAATGCAGTTCATAAGAAGTCTTGCATCTTGTCTCAAACACATACCTGCAAATTTGTCATGAAATCATACACGCATATTCTAATTCACATGCACACACAGACAGGCACTCAGACAGAAAGACACACACACACACACACACACATACACACTTTCAAATGCACTCTTAAACACATACACACTTTCAAATGCACTCTTAAACACATACACACAATTGACACACACACAAACACCTGCATAAGTTAAACTAATATGTGTCAGTTGACTCATACAGTAATAAGGCTGAAGTCAGTCATCAGCTTCACCCGTACACTGCAAATATAAATACTGCACAATGTGTCCCTGTGAATTTTTCTCCCTCCTCCTCCTCGTCCTCCTCCTCCTCCTCCTACCTCCTCCACCAGTCTCTCCTCTGATCACTAATTGCAATGCCTGATGGGAACAAATGAAAGTCTCCAACTTTTTCGCACACACACACACACACACACACACACACACACACACACACACACACACACACACACACACACACACACACACACACACACACACACACACACACACACACACACACACACACACACACACACACAAATGCTGACACACAAACGGTAACATTGATGGCATTTAAAAGCCAATTAATGCAGGGACTAGTCAAAGTCCCACAGTTGGAACCACATTGCCGTGTGCTGCTGGTACAGGTGCAAGACACGCACACACACACACACACACGCACACACACACACACACGTACAACCTAGCACGCACACACATGTACATACACACACAGATACAGTTGCAACCACATTGTCATGTGTTGCGGGTACAGGTGCAAGAAACAACCCCCCTCCCACACACACGCACGCACACACACACACACACACACACACACACACACACACACACACACACACACACACACACACACACACACACACACACACACACACACACACACACACACACACACACACACACACACACACATTTCCACAATTCATGGATATTTCCTGTGGTTGCTTCTAATTTGACACATATCTGACGCGACAAAAAGAAAGACATTCATTGTCGGAGGTCGGATAATGAGCACCATTGGACCGGAACTGGGTCCACACTAACGAGAACCAGGAACAAAACGCACTGAACCATCAACACCTTGTTTAATAATTTTCTAATTCTGAATGTAATAGTTAATTCTAAATAAGTTTCAGTCAGAAACCTGCAGTCTTAATGGCCTAGCAGAACAGAGAAAACCCATAGAAAACCATTGCATTGGCTGCACCCTACAAAAAGAAGCTTTTATCCCATCACGTCACAAACACATTAATGGTGGTATGACGATGCTGGCAGAGTGGGGAAATGGTATTATGACATTAAAATATCATGGAATAATTCATAAATTGATAAAAAAAAAAATACACATTGAACGGACTCCCCTCCTGAAAAGAGTATCCATATGTTAATGCAACTATGAATAAATAAATGCAATATTTGCATCAATATGCTATGTAGTACACTGTGTTCATACATGGAAAAAACAAGAATCTATATTTTGTTCACCACCTGCAGTGTCGTCGAATAACATCTCAACCGGAGTGAAAGCCTTTCCTGTCCGTCGACTATGCTAATGAGAGATTAGGCAAACAAACATAGAGAACTCATTTAGACTTCCACCATTAGCATCTCAACAAGATCCAAGTCAGCCTCGACCCAAACGAGCCCGAGTGCCGACTGCCAATAAAAACCCAAGACAGAGCCGGCGATGTTTGACTAAAAAGGGAAAAGCTGCAGCATAAACCCAAGACGTGCAGGGAAATAAATCAGATGTTTACACGTTTGTTTTCCCACATTTTGATCACACTTTATTTGAATACGAATGTGTAAACTGATGATTTATTTCCCGACACGTCTTGAGGGTTACGCGGCATCATAACATCGCACTTTTACTGAACGGGTCTGGGTGTCCGACGCCGTCCCCAGTAGACACCTTCACCTCCCTCCTCTCCATTTTGACTGTTTCCTCCATTAAGCGGAACACAATGTGGGCTCATTGTGCTCCTGCTAACCATGTCCACCCCAGCGACGGCCATTATACCGGACTACACTCTTAAGCCTCTCTTGAACCAATTTCACGGCTGACGTGTTCAGTGTGTGAGCGGCTGCGACAGGCCAATTCCTCCTTGGCAGGACGTAATCGACCCCCTGGGAGGGGGGTCTCAGTGACAACGGGCCCCAGAGCCCCAGTGTCAGTGTGTTACGGGTCAAGTGCAGAATCAAATACACATTACGGAGGAGTGAATCATGCATCGATGCACTTGTAAGGCTTGTATGCATAATATATTCATAGGTGTCCTTGTGCTTGGGTGGGTGTTTGTGTGTGTGTGTGTGTGTGTGTGTGTGTGTTTGGGTGTTTTTATGTATGTGTGCTGCTTAAAACAGAACGGTACACACAAGCCTCCAGAACTTTTTTAAGAAAATAAATTTCCTCTCTGTTAAATGTTCATTTTACCCGCCACATTGGTAAGATCAAGGATCTGTTGTTAAAACAAGGCAATCATTTTATATTACCGTAACTAATTTGGTCGAATAGCGGATGATTTTTATCCTAAGCGAAGTCAAATACATGTCATTGAGGAGCATTTAGGCATGAAAGCCTGCAGGCTGTGGAAAACGTGGCTCGAACCCAATATCAAATAAAATACAAAATAACCTGCTCAAATTACCTGCTATTATAACATACCCAGGGATTTCTTTGCACATCTGTCTTCTATCATTCTACAATATTTGGTCATTCCAGAAGAAGTTCATTCGAATCCGTCAAACTGTCAAATTAAGTTTGAGCAAATGCATTCAATGAATGAAAGGATTGTATCAGAAAAAATGAGGAATTATCCAAAAAACAAATGACGAATGGTTTTACATTTTTGGATGGCGCTGACAGTATTCCAAGGAAATTGTTTAATTACTACCGTTGTAATGAATTTATTCATAAAGCTTGATTGCTCCGTGATGCGTGATATCTTTTTAATTTTCTGATAGTGATAAGGTTTCCTATTTGTGACGGTCTTGTTAACCGACAATCCAAGCTAAACTAAGGCAAGCCCTTGACTCGGAGTTATCAGTGTATGTCTTTGTGTGCAAGTGACTAATCTCATCAACACACACTCAATAGACACCTGAGCGTATGTTGCCAACTTTGTGGGAGAGAAGCCCTTGTTAGTGAATAGAATTGCATCCCAGATTTCCTGTGACGGTTCCTCATGGGATAAACCAATGGATAAATGACAAGAATTAATTGTCGAGGTTCACAACATCCGAGGGATCCGGTCATGTTATCTTGCTCGTTGCTTCTTCATAGGTGTGTACTTCACGCTCGATGTCGTAACACATCTTTAGCTCACACGGTTCAGAATATAACTTATTCGCGTATTTCTTGTCGTTTCCATCGTTGTTCAATAAATAGCCCTTAAAGACTTTGAGATATCATTATAATTTCATATATCTATCATTATTAAAGGGCATGTAGTGCTACAGGTTGGAATGTTTTCTGGAAGGTTAGATGGGACCCACTGTGATTCACCGATGTCAGAGAGGAAATACACCCACGGTATGGCACACATATGAACACCTGAACATACAACACATAATCTATAGGGGGCGGGGAAGGGGAGGGGGGAGGCTCCCACACGCACGCACGCACGCACACACACACACACACACACACACACACACAGAGACACACACAGAGACACACACACACACACACACACACACACACACGACACACACACACACACACACACACACACCACAACACACACACACACACACACACACGACACAAGAGACACACACAGAGACACACACACACACGCACACACACAGAGACACACACGCACACACACACAAACACAGCACACACACACACACACACACACACACACACACACACACACACACACACACACACACACACACACACACACACACACACACACACACACACACACACACACACACACAGTAAAACATATTTTCCTTTAAGTTCTTCTATTTATTATTCTTTTCTTTCGTAATTCCATATTTGATACTAAGATGCTGGTTCGAAACATTAGTTCAAACCTCAGATTTAAGGGGGGTTATGTATTTGTGTTGATAGCGAAAAGTAGTAAGTGTATAAATTGCATGCTAAGCTAATGATGTGTGGTACATTTTGTCATTAAGCCAATTCATCACTAAGTCACTGGTCATTAACCCTAATGACAGGCTTCTGAAAAACAAAAAAACTTGTAATTTATTCATGATGGCACATTTTGATCTATCTCTTCAGTGGAAAACCGCAAAGGTCGATTTTCCTTACTCGATTTTACTTACATACTTCGGCTGATTTTGAAATGTGTGCAGAACAGTGGGACTTTCTATGATTTTTATGACAAGGTTTTTCTTTACGTCTGTGCAACAGATGACTTCATTGTATTCGGCAAAATTCAAGTGGGACTTTCTATGATTTTTATGACAAGGTTTTTCTTTACGTCTGTGCAACAGATGACTTCATTGTATTCGGCAAAATTCAAGGATTGTATATGCACCTAGTTCCGTCACAGGTAAATATACAGAGGCTTGGAATCTGATTATTCTAGGGAGATGAAAACACACTTGGTTGGAGGGAGATGACACACACACAGCTACACCTACTGAATGTGATGACAACAAATCCAAAGAAAATGAGAGTGTGAGTATTTCATTACAGTGGATTAAGCCGGCTGTTATTTTATTGGGTGCCGTATACAAGGACATTGCTATGTGTCCTTGCGGTTTTTACACACACACACACACACACACACACACACACACACACACACACACACACACACACACACACACACACACACCTGTTTACCTGTCTGTCTGTCCGCTCGCCTTTCTGTCTATTGCTTGCCATTGGAATTGATGCGATTGAAGAGCCTCCATTCTTTTGTTTGCGTGTGTGTGTGTGTGTGTGTGTGTGTGTGTGTGTGTGTGTGTGTGTGTGTGTGTGTGTGTTTGTGTTTGTGTGCTTGATCAAGAAGTTTGTGTCTACAATATCTGAATGAATAGCTCCAACCAATGTTCCAGAGACAGCCTTGGTGTGAAACAGCATTAGTGTTCCCAGGAAGCCTCAATGCCACTCAAAGATTTATCCCAAGAAGACCGTGGGCAGGGAAGACGCGCACACTATCTAAACGGTTTTCTCTTAATGACCACCTAATGGGCTTGGAAGATGTGCTTAGTGGAAATAAGTCAGTCTGAAAACCAATAAATAATACCATGTCCGTCCTCATATTTGAATAAGAAGCGGTTTATATTCAAAATGCCATCCTTCCAATCTGCCGGTTAATCTTTACACCACTGGTTCTTCTCTGAATGAGGGGATTGAAAAGCTTTCCCTGGTCATGGGCAAAAGCTGATGTACACAAACAAAATAATAGCACTTTGTCCAATTGGTTCTCTCTCCTCTATACCTCTCTCCATTTCCATCTCTCTCTCTTTCTCTTTCTCTCTCTTTCTCGCTCTGTGTGAGTGGATATGAAATTGTTATATTTGAATGTGCACGTACCTGCAATTTGCTGTGTCATGACAAATTTGACAGCTTCACTGTCAAAGTCAGGGCCAGGTCTGTACATCTGCATCTTGTAGTCATAGTCGTACGAGGGAGATACAGATTCTGCCGTTATTTTAAGGGTTGGTTTCAGCGTCTGGGTTTGGTTTTTGGGTTTGGTTCTAGGGTTAGGGTTATATTTTATGGTTAAAATTTGGTGTGAGAGTTGGGGTTTGTTTCTAGGGTGATTATTATGTATAGGGATACATTGTTTGGGTTTGGTCCTGCTTCCAATATGCTTCTGGTCCGGGTTCTGATATGGTTCTGGTCCTGGTTCCAACATGCTTCTGGTCCGGGTTCTGGTATGGTTCTAGTCCTGGTTCTAATAGGATTCTGGTCCAGGTCCTGATATGGTTCTAGTCCTGGTTCTAATAGGATTCTGGTCCGGGTCCTGATATGCTGTTAGTCCTGGTCCTAATATGATTCTGGTCCAGGTCCTGATATGGTTCTAGTCCTGGTTCTAATATGATTCTGGTCCAGGTCCTGATATGGTTCTAGTCCTGGTTCTAATATGATTCTGGTCCAGGTCCTGATATGGTTCTAGTCCTGGTCCTAATAGGATTCTGGTCCGGGTCCTGGTATGGTTCTAGTCCTGGTTCTAATAGGATTCTGGTCCAGGTCCTGATATGGTTATAGTCCATGTTTTGAAATGGCTCTGATCCAGTTTCTGAAATGGTTTTATTCTGGTTCTAATATGGTTCCCATTCTGGTTCTGATATGGTCTTGATCCTCTTAGTCTGGTTCTGATATGGTTCTAGTCCTGGTTCTGGGTTTGGCTCCTGGTTCTGGTTCTGGTAGGTTTAGGGTAAGGGTTTAGGCCCCCAGGCAGCCAGCTCCTGAAAAAGACTGTCACATTCAATATGGCTTATCTTGTTTAGCCTCTTATCTAATTCCTAATAAGTGATAATGTCTTCCTCTGCTCCAAGGTGATAGGCTAGCCTTTATTTCCAAAGAGGTTCTCATAAGCCAAAGCCAAAACACATGTTATGTTATTACTTTGTACCGTTCCTGAGCTAATGCTATTTCAGGTCTCAACAGAATTGCCACCAGAAGCCTTGTAAAAGATTAGCTGCATACTGCTACTTAAATAAATGTGCAAAGCAGGCGCTGAGTTGTAAGCATGAAATACGGCAATTCCTGTTTATTAGCACCAAGTGTTGTCATTTCCCCGCTCGTCAATGTTAATAATATTAGAGGGAGCAGGGGAGTCAATGTCCATGACAGGCCACTTCAGCTTCAGGTGTTTGTTGTTGTTTTATATCACTTTGAACGAACCCAACAAACATAACATGTCATACACAATCCTATAATTGTACTATTCTTTAATTTTCTGTAATATAAAGAAATTAAGAAAAAAGCTACAAGCATAATTACACATATCGTGCCCATTTCAGCTTCTATTGACCAACATATTCCAACCAACAAATGTTGTATTCTGTACGCAATGAACACGGCTGTAAACCAGCCTGTACAGTTAATTCAACAGTTTTATTTGTCTCTTACTGCTAATGGCTGAAAAGCAGCGGCTTTCTCCTTTGTTTAGCTTAACAACTTGTTGTATTTAGAGAACATGAAGGAGAACCTTGTGACTTTGTGTGTGTCTGTGTGTAAGTTTGTGTACATGTGTGTAGTGTGTGTGTGTGTGTGTGTGTGTGTGTGTGTGTGTGTGTGTGTGTGTGTGTGTGTGTGTGTGTGTGTGTGTGTGTGTGTGTGTGTGTGTGTGTGTGTGTGTGGTGCGAGTGCGGAGTGAATAGCAGAGAGTGCGAGTGAATAGCAGAATGGGAAAGGAGTAGAATGTCTTCATTCGTTTGTTGCTTTTAAAAGCTTGAGTTGGATGTCAGCGATGTGGGATGACATTGTTATTTCCTCTCTCCCTATCTATCTTTCTATGCCTCTCTACCAGGGTGATGAGGTCCTTACCGTCATTAAGATGAAGGCTCAGTGGCCAGCTTGGCAACCATTAAGTGTGTAAGTATAAGAAGTTAACACACACACACACACACACACACACACACACACACACACACACACACACACACACACACACACACACACACACACACACACACACACACACACACACACACAAACCACTTGAGTGTGCGTTTTACAAGGTACGGCTGTAAATGCTCTCATTATACTGTATAAAAATGAAAATATGTAACTCTAAAACAACATCCTTCAACCTGTTTATCTGGACCCAGCTGGAATGGGAAGTAGAAATATACCATACCTATGCTATATTTGGTACTCTGAAAGAATTACACCCACTAGACTTATGTGTGTGTTTTTTACATGAAGAAACTAAAACATGAATCCAGATGGACTGGGCTCAGAATAGATAGCAAATGGTTGACAGTAGGAGCTATTTAAAACCTTTTCATTTAACAACATGACAACAGAGAGATTTACGCATTCAAGTCTGAGATGGTGTAAAAAGAAAATGACACATCTATTTAAGGAAGCCTAAGCCCTTTTAAACCCTCATTAAAAACACATTTCTGGAGTGTTGATTGATTGAATTGATTGTGATTCTTTCTTGGCAATTATCAAAGGGATCAAACACAATAAAGGACAAGAGCGTATTAACATTGTGGTCCACTGGATCAAATGGCCTTAAGAGAATCGGGTGAAAACAAAAGCCAGAAGATTGGCAGTCTGACCAGGTAGATGCCTTCAGGGCAGAGTCAGAGATGTGACAACCTCTATCACACACATTACAAGAGGTCGTCCCCAGCAATGACCCTCCAGAGAGCTGTTATACCGAAGACTAAACTACAGAAGGAAGGGACAAAAGTGGGAAAATACTTTGAGCATAGCAGGAAAACAGTTCCTCTGTGCCTGTAAGACTAAGCAGGCCAGCTTGTCAGAGAGAGTCGAAGTGTGTGAGAGTGTGTGTGAAAGAGAGACAGTGAGTGATAGAAAGGCAGAAAGACCAACCGACAGGCAGAGAAAAATAGACAGCGAAAGAGTCACACGGAGAGAGAAATGCAGAGAGACAGGGAGAGGAAGGTAGATAGACAGATACATAGAAACAGAGGGATATACATAGAGAGAGAGGTACAGGGAGAGAGAGACAGGTAGAGACAGAGACATAGAGAGCGAAAACATAATCGGAATAGAGTGAGAGAGACAGAGTCAGAGACAGAGACAGAGAGACCGACAGACAGCGAAATACGGAGAGACAGAGCAACGGAGTGAGACAGAGAAATCAACAGATAGCAACAGAGAGCAAGAGAGAGACAGACAGAGAGACAGACGGTTGAGGAGCTTGTTGGTGTTATCTTCCATAGATGCTGGTGTAACACGCGGTAGAATGGAGGAAATATCTCCCTGCAACTCATTTACATATAGGCTATTTGCCAGATGAGGGCGACATGTGTAAACGATAAACGTTCTTGTGTTTTTCAATTCGCTCTTGGAATCACGCCAACACACGGCATTGTGGGATCTTCCCACACATGGCCCTAATGAAGACCCTGACTCCCAATCTTTCCTCCAACCGTGTGTCAGCCTGTCAATCAGCCCTCTGGTTTGTCTTCCGGTTTGTCTCACGTTCTTTCTGTTGTGTGGCCCTGTGTCATCCTGGGAGCTGGCCCCTTATGACACCTATAAGGACTGAGGCATCACATCCCCCCCCCCCCCCCCCTCACACACGGTCCAATCCACGCACACACACCCACAAACACACACATAAACACAGCCAAACGCACATACATACACACAATCACGCTCCACATCCACAAAGTTACACACACACTCACACACCTAATAGATCCACACCTTTCACATACAGCTCCACACACACACAGACACACACGCACACTCACACACACAGAAACACACGCGCACACACACACAGACACACACACACACACACATACAAAACAACACACACAACATACAACACAAACATACACCAAACACACACTCAGTCACATGCATACATAACCTTGTTTGCCCCCACGTCTACCCGCTTCCTAATGTTGGGCTGGGTATCACAAGCCGAGTGTGTTGTGCTTTCCTTTGGTATCCCTGTTTGATTAGCAACATCAATCCCGCTCAACAACTTAGCTAGACGATGAGGTGCTTGTCAGTAGCATGACATAAGGGCTTTTTGATGACAAGTGCGCTGCTATTAATAAGCTGCCTGCTTTACGGCCCTGCTGTCTGCCGATTGGCTGCTTTCTGAGTACTTTTATTTCATTATGTCGGAGCGTGTGGGTGGGCATCTGTGTGCATCTGTGTGTAGGGGTGTTCGTCTGTGTATGTGTGTGTGTGTGTGTGTGTGTGTGTGTGTGTGTGTGTGTGTGTGTGTGTGTGTGTGTGTGTGTGTGTGTGTTGTGGGGCTCTAGGCGTGGGATATTTTTGGGGAGCTGTGCCATAAAGCGATGAGCCAAAACACAGAGGGGCTATGGTTCAATGTCAGAGCGGATGTCATCGAGTCTACACCCGTACGCACAGTAAAACGCTCTATAAAAACACCTTTAATGACCATTTATAATGGAGCATATAATATAAAATATGAAAAGAAACCGAATATAACCTCAGACTTTTCGATGCCAGAATTGCTGTTATATAATGCCTCTGTTATTTTACAATTATACAAATATGTATATGATAAATTTGTGTTGGTCTGAAGTGATAAGAGCCATTTAAGATTATTGTCTCGATAAATTGAATTAGTTAAAATATTGATTGATTGTTCGCATTATAATCTTCATAGTACTTCATTGGTCACTAACTCGGTAAACAATTGTATTTCTCAGTGGAATAACATTAAAACATTCAGAGTTAGACAATATTATTCCACTACAGAATACAATACGTTTGTGTCAGGGTCCTGCATCACCCTGTCTGGATTTATTTAGCAATAATGACCGGCTTGCTGGTAATTATCCTGCATTTTACACGGATACCTACAGATAAACAAAAAAATGATTGTTATTGATTTTAAAATGTCTTATTGCTTCCAATCAAATGTTTTGGACGGTCCTACGGTTTGGACCATAGCATCCGTAGCAGCGATCCGTCACACAAAGCAGCAGTCCGAACCACCACACGGCGCCGCAACGCCGCAACGGACCAATCAGAATCGAGTATTCCTCAAAGCCACGTAACAAACTTGGAGACTGCGCCAGACACCTCCAACAATAGCGATGCTACAGCAGCTTCTCCCGGCCGTCATATCTGTCAGCCACCGACCCTTCCTGTTCCTGCAGGAGGGCGGCGCCATCGGCAGAGTTCTCGGTGGACCGGACGCGCCACCTCATGTCCTTCCTCACCATGATGGGGCCCAGCCCGGACTGGAACGTGGGCCTGTCTGCCGAGGACCTCTGCACCAAGGAGTGTGGCTGGGTCCAGAGGGTCGTCCAGGACCTCATCCCCTGGGACGCGGGCACCGACAGTGGGGTCAGCTACGAGGTGGGCGTCCCCTTTCAGGGAGCGTTGGGAGTCCTGCCCAGGCAGTGGCAGTGTCACCCGTGCGTGGCATGTTCTTTTCTGCTTTGCATAAGCAAGGGTTGTCATTGACTGTTTGCTGAACCGTAACGAAAAAAGATGTCATGTTAATTGTAATAGATGGTGTCGGATTAGATCAAAACTCACCTCATGTGAGAACGCGCGTGTGTGTGTGTGTGTGTGTGTGTGTGTGTGTGTGTGTGTGTGTGTGTGTGTGTGTGTGTGTGTGTGTGTGTCTGTCTGTCTGTCTGTCTGTCTGTCTGTCTGTCTGTTCTGTCTGTCTGTCTGTCTGTGCTGTCTGTCTGTCTGTCTGTCTGTCTGTCTGTCTGTCTGTCTGTCTGTCTGTCTGTCTGTCTGTCCTGTCTGTCTGTCTGTCTGTCTGTCTGTCTGTCTGTCTGCTGTCTGTTCTGTCTGTCTGTCTGTCTGTCTGTCTCCTGTCTGTCTGTCTGTCTGTCTGTCTGTCTGTCTGTCTGTCTGTCTGTCTGTCTGTCCTGTCTGGTCTGTCTGTCTGTTCTGTCTGTCTGTCTGTCTGTCTGTCTGTCTGTCTGTCTGTCTGTCTGTCTGTCTGTCTCTGTCTGTCTGTCCTGTCTATGGTCTGTCTGTCTGTCTGTCTGTCTGTCTGTCTGTCTGTCTGTCTGTCTGTCTGTCTGTCTGTCTGTCTGTCTGTCTGTCTGTCTGTCTGTCTGTCTGTCTGTCTGTCTGTCTGTCTGTCTGTCTGTCTGTCTGTCTGTCTGTCTGTCTGTCTGTCTGTCTGTCCTGTCTGTCTTGTCTGTCTGTCTGTCTGTCTGTCTGTCTGTCTGTCTGTCTGTCTGTCTGTCTGTCTGTCTGTCTGTCTGTCTGTCTGTCTGTCTGTCTGTCTGTCTGTCTGTCTGTGTATGTGTGTCTGTCTGTGTATGTGTGTCTGTGTGTGTGTGTGTTTTTGTGTGTGCCTGTTTCTGTGTGTGTCAATGTGTTCTGTCTGTGTGTGTGCGTCTATGTGTTTATCGCTATGTCTTTGTGCGTGGGTCTGTGTGTGTGCCTGTTTCTGTCTGTGTGTGTGTCTATGTGTTTTGTCTGTGTGTGTTTCTATTTGTGTATGTGTTTACGTGTGTTCTGTCTGTGTGTGTGTGTGTGTGTGTGTGTGTGTGTGTGTGTGTGTGTGTGTGTGTGTGTGTGTGCGTGTGATTGCGCGCGCCCCTGCCACTAATGCCTCAGAGGGACGGATGACATTTGCAGATAGCAGTATTCTATGTGCGGTACAGACGGCGCGTTCACACCCAGCACCGGCACCAGTTATCTATCACCCTCCCATCCTCTGCACCCGCCCATCGCTCTCTGCTCCGGCCGCGTTGACCTTCTCATAACACCCGCGCCCCCCTCCCTCCCCCTCCCCCTCCACCCAACACCGTCTCCCCCCTTAACCCTCACCCCTGTCCCTGTCGCTGCACTCCCTCTTTAGCCCAACGCACACACCCCACTGTAGCCCCCAGCCCCACCACCAGCCCCCCCCCCCCTCCGTCTCCGTGGTCACCGTGTCCCTGGCTCTGTGGACAAACACAGGCGCTCACACGATACCTCACCCCTTCCCTCACCTCTCCCCTCTCTCACCTCACCCCTCAGCCTTCCCTTACCTCCAGCTGAGGACTTCTGTCTTCGAAAAAAGCCTCCGGCCAGCAGTAATGAATGAGGTTGTGTGTGTGTGTGTGTGTGTGTGTGTGTGTGTGTGTGTGTGTGTGTGTGTGTGTGTGTGTGTGTGTGTGTGTGTGTGTGTGTGTGTGTGTGTGTGTGTGTGTGTGTGTGTGTGTGTGTTTGTGTGTGATTTTAAATCATATCACTGCAGCCGGAGGAACCGTTGGCTGATCCCCAGGGGATGACAGATAAACCCTATTATGCGTCCTTGCTTGTTTTGGCTGGCCCTAATTTATGTCAAACACACACACACACGCACAAACCAACACACAAACCCACACAGGGGCACAAACGCACACAACTATACACAAATGAACATCTATACACACAGATGCACGCACATACACATGTGCACACACACACATACACACACAAACCCATCTGAACATACAAAACCCACACAGGAACACAAACACACGCAACTATACACAAATGAACATCTGTACACACATATGCACACACATCCCGCAGCACACACACACACACACACACACACACACACACACACACACACACACACACACACACACACACACACACACACACACACACACACACACACACACACACACACACACACACACACACACACACACACTTAACCACAAAAATAAACACAGAGGCTGGCTGCGTAGGTCTCAACAGGAGGTTGAATGGATGGCTTGTGCCGGTGTCCTCCAGACAGCCCCTGGCTGTGGAGCCTCTATCAGCCCCCTCCCGCTGGAAGACCTTTGCTGTTGACTAATAGAGGCGACCTGCCCACCCACCACAAACCGTCCCTGCTCGCCCAGCACTCCCCACATCAAAGCAGCCCCCGTTCCCTGACTTTGGGCCTCGTCCTTTGTGTTACTTTGTCCTTTTTTTGGACGACTTTGGCTTGAACTTTTTTTTTTTGAAAATCGTACTCGTATCATTTTTCCGGGGTAAGTCGTTTGTTGTTGACATCAAACGCGTGAGGAGGTGGTTGGCTGACGGTGTGTGCCTTCTCTGCTCTTTCTATTCTTCTTCTTTTTGTTCCCTTCTCTCCCTCTCGTCTCCAGTCCCCTAACAAGCTCACCCAGGCCCCGGAGAAGATCCGTCCTCTGACCAGCCTGGACCATCCGCAGAGCCCCTTCTACGACCCCGAGGGCGGCGCCATCACTCCCGTGGCCCGCGTGGTGGTGGAACGCATCGCCAGGAAGGTCTGCCCGCCTTCCACGCCTCCTCTGTGTGTTCCCCGTCACGTCCCGGGTGGTGTTCATGTTCCCGTCATTCTGGAGTTCCTAGCGCTGAGTTACGGCTCTGTACGCCGGAGCATTAAACACGCGGGGTATCACGGGGGGCTGCAATGTACCGATGTACTGTATGTAGGGCTGCGTTTGATTGGTCGGTTTCGTCGATTAGTCGATCGACTGAAGATGAATCGAAACTCATTTAAATAATCAATTAGGTTTAGATATGATCAATTTATTGATTGAGTAGAACTTACAAACGTTTGTTGGATCCTTATCAAAGGAATAGTTTAGTTTTTCTTTGGTGCTTTTCATATAAAGTAAGAACATTTAAGACATAATTTTGGACGGTGGTAACAATGCAATGGCATTTGCGGTGATTTATTACTTTCTATAGACTTAAAAAAAGTGGTTGTTAAATGAATAGCCTATCGTGACAATCCTAAGTACTAGCCCTAGATGTTTTTGGAATTTTTGATAATTTGTCAGGGACATTATAGTGCGGAGACGAGTATCCACGTCATTAAAAAGGGGTGAGAACAAGGGGGGGGGGGGGGGGTCTTCTGTCTGCTAATAAGATGGCTCAGAAAGTTATTGTACCCGAGAAACACACAAAGAGGGAAAGGTAAGAGGATGGATGAGGGGAGCACAGGGAGACGGTATCAGGTCTGAGGCTGTGGTATGTCGGGTCCTGCAGACCTAATGTCCGCGCAGGTCAGCCCGAAGGGCAATCCGCTCAACCCACCCGCTCCCCACGTTAAGTGCAGGACAAAACAGCAGGGCTTTCAAATACCTCTCCACTTTGTAATTCAAAAAACAGGGTAAAACTTTGCCCTCAGCCACTCCGTCTGCCTCCTCCTTCTCCGCCTGCCTCCTCCTCCTTAAAATGGAAGAGGAGCGCCATCACACAGCGCGTCTCTTAGATGTTGCCCTCTCTCTCTCTCTCTTCCCTCCGGTGCCAGGCCACGGCAGCGGTGAATTCTCCCTCCCACTATCTGCCCTCCCTCCCACACGGCTCTTATCACCCTCGTCTCCTTTGTTGGAGTGGCTGCGTGTGTGTTTTTGAATATAGTATTTATTTTTTTCCCCTCCCTCTACAAGCCCTGAAGCACTTGGGCACGTCTGTCTTCACCCGGTGACCTCATAAGCTGTGCTCTGTCGGCCCTCCCTTTGCCCTCCACCCCGGCCTGCACCCTCATCCCTCCTTATTACCGCGCTGTGTTGTCAAAAGTAGATTAACAGCCCTGCTGAACTGGAGTTGCTCTATGGTATCCGCTGATCCACTGGTCGGCCGTGGAACGCTTTCAGAGCGAGCGTAAACAGACAGCACTCACCGGACCTCATCTCCGATGCCCGTTGTAATCTCTCCCCTTCCTGTCGGATCGATGGACACGTAGATTGCTGATAGTTGTGCCCCCTCTAGAGGAGGTATGGTGGATGGTTACACGGGCTGTACAGCGGAGGAGCTGGGACTCGACGGTAAAGCAGTCCGTCCGTCCCATACTGTGGTCATGGCTGCACTTACACCAAATCAATGGATTGAATAAAAGCCCACCCAAGACAGTAATTACAGACACGCTGCTGCTCTAAGATAGCGACGGGATGCATAGCAGCTGTTCCCCCTGCTCCTCAGCCTCTCTCTCTCAGCTTCAGTCTTCCTTCCTCGAGGGATTGCCCAGAGGAGCAGAACGCAAACACATTTCCATTCCCCCACTGAGTATAAATATAGTATACACACGTAGGAACCGTTATGAATGGCTATTTCAGAGCTTCAGGGAAACATAACAGGAAGGAAAGTGCTGCTAACTCTTTGTAGGGAACAAAGAATGGCTATTATGCTGCACAGGCTGTGCTTTTATATGGTCTACTGTAGCGATATCGGTTATTTGAAGGCGGTTGTTGTTTCGTACATGCAGCTACAGCTCGTCAGGGCTGAAATAGAATACGTACTGCTGAGTTGTTTCTATAGATGTAAATTATTCTTTCTCTTTCTATGTCTGTCTGTCTCTCTGTGTCTCTGTCTGTCTGTCTGTCTCTCTGTCTCTCTCTCTCTCTCTCTCTCTCTCTCTCTCTCTCTCTCTCTCTCTCTCTCTCTCTCTCTCTCTCTCTCTCTCTCTCTCTCTCTCTCTCTCTCTCTCTCTCTCTCTCTCTCTCTCTCTCTCTCTCTCTCTCTCTCTCTCTCTCTCTCTCTCTCTCAAAAGAGCTATGTGAGTGGTGTACATTTGCAACATCAGGCCGTGTGTTTGTGTGTGTGTTTTTCTCCAGGGCGAGCAGTGCAACATTGTACCAGATAATGTGGACGACATTGTGGCAGATATTGCCCAGGAGGAGAAAGAAGAAGGTCTGAATCACTGGTCCTTCCCCAGCCCTCTTCCACTCTCACTCTATTCATCCACCCCCCCCCCCCCAGTCACTCCAGACCCTTATCCTTTCATCTCCGGCTGATTCATTCTCGCTCATTTTTCTTTTTTTTTCTTAAACCTTACAATAACCGTAGTTTCCAACAGCCACGTACAATACTTCATCTCTTTCACTCTCTATCTCTCTTTCTCTCACGCTTTGTTTCATGAAACCCTCCAAACTTCATATTTGAAGGCAGCAATGTTCAAACATCAATTTCTCGCTCTCTATTTTTTTTCTTAAACTTTACGAAAATCGTGTTTGACGACAAAAATGAATCTCTCTCTCTGTCTCTCTCCCTCTCCCCCCTCTCTCTCTCTCTCTCTCCCTCTCGCTCATACCTCTGAACCTCGTCCGCCCCGGCAGATGACACCCCGCAGTCGTACCTCTCCAACTGGTCCCCCCGTCGGTCCCCCGGCATGACAGCTCGGACGTGCATCTACTCCAACTGGTCCCCGTGGTCGGCATGCAGCTCGGCCACCTGTGAGAAGGGCAAGCGGATGAGGCAGAGGATGCTGAAGGCCCAGCTGGACCTCAGCGTGCCCTGCCCACACACCCAGGACTTTGAGCCCTGCATGGGGCCGGGCTGCAGCGATGAGGGTGAGAGCCCGGGGCTGACCTGGGAGTTGTCAATCATGTTCGTGACAATCATGTTCATGTCTTTTGTAATGACATAACATCGTCAAGGCAATTTTTTTCTGTCACAATGTCAAGGATAATTATCACTGTCGCTGTTGATGGATGAATTGCCCTTGGGGTGAACAGATTTTTTATTTGATCTAGTTATACATGCTAGAAACCAAAAGGGTTGTAGGATCTATAGATACGTTTATTGTCGAAGCAGGGCCAAAGTCTCTATTTTCTGGTTTGCACAAGCATGCGCTGCTATTTTCTGATTTTAACAGCAAATATTTTATTCTCTGTTTGAGTGGTTATTGCATTTGTTAGCATTTCAGAGTTAATGTTTTGATTAATTAGCTGACACTCTTAAAGGTCAGAACTCTTTTCAAAATGAATGTTGGTGTCAGGAAAACAGAAAGCACCCATTGCTCATTTGTATATCAAGCACGTCTAAAGCTACTGGCATGGCAGTTTGAAACAATCAAACTTTACATTTTATTATGGTCCATGCACAGAATCCCTCATGAATTCAGTACCAAACAATGTTCCTTACTTACTATATCTCTGTGTAGAAATGTCATGTGACTGGCAGTTATGTTGTGGATGTTGTTGCATGAAGCATATACAATATTCAGCAGTGGCAATGATCAATAATCATTATAAATGCATGAGACCGGGAAAGGTCTCATATTACCTTTACATCATTCGTTACCCTTTATAAAACTCTATAAATATGTCCTTCTATTTAAGGTAAGATGGAATACTATCATTGACAACTGTAAACAATGATACTGTTAACACTCAAAACAAGGCAAACTAAAAAACGGTTAACTTACTTATGTCAGCAGTGAGCAACGAGAATGATGTGTGGATGTGGCAGACATCACACAACTATCATCATTTTGAATTGGCAATTTATCCTAGCCCTTGTCTTAATGTATATCTATGTATTTTCTCTATAAAATACTGACACTCCTGGATGGGTCCTTCTCCAGCCGACGCGTCCACCTGCATGATGTCTGAGTGGATCACCTGGTCCCCATGCAGTGTCTCCTGTGGTCAGGGCGTGCGTTCCCGGGAGCGCTACGTCAAGCAGTTCCCCGACAACGGCTCCGCCTGCTCCATGCCCACGGAGGAGACCGACAGCTGTGTGGTCAACCCCGAATGCAGTGAGTTCCTCCATCTTTAACCCCCCCCCCCCACACACACACACACACACACACACACTGGTACTCACCCTCTGGTCCATTCATTATCTGCCAAAACTCTTTCTTTTATTCAATGATAATTGGCTCTACAGTTTTTAGTATGGGCCTGTGAATATAGTGAATATATCAGCTGATTACAGTGGCTTTAGTAAGGGCCAGGTATAAAGAGTGGTGAGGGTGTTTGATTTTAACAGCTGATTACAGTGGTTTTAGTAGGAACCAAGGTTTATCGAGTGGTTGGGTTGTTTGGCTCTGAGGCAAAAGGATCTGGGTTCAACCTCCAATGTCTGCAGTCACACCTGTAGGCATCCTAAAACAAGATACGATACACATACTCATTCATGACGTATCTAAAATCCTTAATGAATAAATGCTAAATTGTCATTTACAGTACAGAACACAACTAGATAAGAAAACAAGGGGGTATCATGAATTACTAAAATAAATGGAAACAGTTGAATGCTGAAATATCAGTTACGTTAAAGACATGCTCACAGCCACTGCCTGATTACCTGGTTTGGAATCCTTATATAGTAACCTCCTAAATACCTATAACCGAGCATGACTTCCAGGTAACCGTTCTTCTTACACCCCCCCCCCCCCACCCCCAGGCCCCAACAGTTGCCTGGTTACCGAGTGGGGCGAATGGGACGCCTGCAGCGCTACATGTGGCCTGGGGATGAAGAGGAGGGAGCGCATGGTGAAAATGCCCCCTGCTGATGGATCTATCTGCAGCGCGGAGGTGCTGGAGGTGGAGAAGTGCATGATGCCAGAATGCCGTGAGTGATGACATCGTCACCAGCCAGCCGCCCCCCACAGCCCCTCCGTCACACGGATGACACCTCGCTCCCCTAACTCTAGATGGTTAGCCGCATAGGGGGCTCGAGTGGGGGGGTTGGTTGGTCCCCCTACCGGATAAAATGATCTTCTGGTTTGAGGTCTACCTAGTGTAGAGTGAGATTTCATGGTAGCACTTTACAATAAGGGTACATTAATTAACCATTCATTATGGTGACACATTATACCACCAGGTGTGAGGGTGATTAGCCATTATAAGCCGTTTATGTTTACAGCACACCTGGTGGTATAATATCTCATCTTTAACATTAGTTAATGCAGTAATAAGCATTATTATATAGCATTAGCCTAACCTTGAAGTTTGGGTTAGGATAAAGGTAAGGGGGTTAAACCTTACCCTAACCCTATTAAATAATGTATGAAAATGAAAACCTTAACACCATTACACCATAACCTTATTTGACATCCAATTCAACACAGCTTTATTAATTCCATTTGGGGCAATTAGTTACGAGCAGGCTGTACACAAAGAACCATAGTCACATACAACACCATGAACACTATTCTCACATGATATTTCGATCCTTAATTAACTGTTAATTAACTGTTAGTTAATGCTTATTATGGCATTAAGTCATGTTAACTAAAGGATCATAAATGTACCCTTATTGTAAAGTGTTACAAATTGCATTGATAGATAACAGGAAATTCCTATTATTAACGTTCTTCAAAAATTACAAAATCTAGCCCTTTGTCATATCACATTAGTCTCGTGGTGCCAGGATCCAGAAATTGGTTCACCACATGGACCAGGCTCAGACTTTGCTTTGCGCTGATCCATGCAAATTCTCATACTATCAGAATCTGGACTGCATAATTTCTGGCAGCCGGGGACTGCGTTCTCTCTCTCCACGGATCTTTCCCGTCTGATCTTATCGTAAGATTGATTCAGGGTAATGTTCATGAGGCACACACACACACATGCACACACGCACACCCACACTCACAGGCACACGTACGTGTACACACACACACACCACACACACACATACATACAGACACGCAAACACACTTTTACACACGCACACACACACACACACACACACACACACACACACACACACACACACACACACACACACACAACACACACACAACACACACACACACACACACACACACACACACACACACACACACACACTGAATGAGGCTGATGCTGTCTACGCAGACACCATCCCGTGCATGCTGACTCCGTGGTCGGACTGGAGTGATTGCAGCGTGACATGTGGGAAGGGCCTACGGACACGGCAGCGCACGCTCAAGTCCCCCGTGGAGCTGGGCGAGTGCACAGAGGACCTGGAGCAGGTGGAGAAGTGCATGCTCCCCGAATGCCGTAAGTCACGCTTGATGAGAACGTGCACGTGATATGTGTGCCTGATCCTCAGGATGGGCTGCGCTGTTATGATCATCTCGGTGATCACAGTGAGCTGTGGTGCAGTGATGATCGCAATAAAACATGGCGTCATGATCAAAATGAGCTGCAGTGTCATGATGATCACAATGAGCGATGGATTCATGATGATCACTGCGGTGTCATTCAAATTCCCATCCTGTGCATAAAATACAAACACTGTATACACGAGGGAGAAATTCAACAGACTCTTATCGAGATGCTGGAGTTTATCTAGAAACTCTGAGCTCACAACCGTCTCAGCCTGTTTGTAAGTAGGGGCAGATTGGGAGAGATCGATCGCTGTCTATTTCTCTCTTACAACTGTTGCCCCCCCTGTTAGGGCGGAATGGACGTCTCCCTTTGCCTCGCGATCTCAAACCAACAAAGTAGTGAAAGCAAGGGGACCCAGTCTCTAACCCAGTGGTTCTCAACTGGTCTAAACTTCGGACCCGCATTTGTCAATAGTCATTAAATCATCACAAAAAAATGTATTTACCAATATTGTGATTTTTTATTGTAAATTTTAAACATTTACTGCTAAAAGAAATGGAGCAAAGGAAAAGCTTAAGCAATTAGGGCTAAACTCCTATAAAAAAGTAAGCCATCGAAATGTGTATTAACATTAAAAAATGAGTTGCATCAAAAGCTTCTTTCTAAAGATTGTTTGCCGTAGGCTCAGAGACCCGCTTAAAAAGTGCCCCATCGGTGGAGAATCATAATTCCGCTCCATCCACCTCCCCCTTCCTCCCCCTCCACACAGCCACAGACTGCCTGTTGACTGACTGGACCGAGTGGTCCGACTGCAACAAGTCCTGCGGCAAGGGCCACATGATCCGCAGCCGCGTGGTAAAGCTGGAGCCCCAGTTCGGCGGGGACCCTTGCCCCGAGACCATCCAGAGGAAGAAGTGCAAGGTGAGGAAGTGCAGCCGTGGCCAGGGCAGCCCGGAAGAGAAGAAGAGACGCAAGGAGCAGCGGGAGAAGAGAAGGAGCAAACAGGGAAGAGGCCGCGAGGAGGTCACCACAGAGCATCCAGGTCAAGGACTCTCCTCCACTGTCTGAAGTATAACAAACTTGAACTTGGGAACAAAACCGTTTCTAACAGTTTAACTCCCCCTCTTTGCCCCCTTAATGTATTTTCCCAGGATGTAAAATGAGGCCGTGGTCCAGTTGGACGGACTGTACCAAGCTGTGTGGCAATGGGATCGAGGAGCGCTTGATGACGGCGAAGCGGAGGTTCAGGAGCGCCCAGCTTCCCAGCTGCAAGGACAGGAAGGAGATGAGGGCGTGCAACGTGCATCCCTGTTAGGAGCGCAGAAAGGGGGGGGACGAGGGGTGGAACTATATGGAGGCACACAAAAAAGGCCCGGGGAAGGAAAAGAGTGTGGCACAGTGTCACCCGGTGATCCAATGCACTCAATTTAGGGCTGAAATGGCACACTGTTGAATTGTATTGAGTTTGAATCCAGTGTGGAACTTGAAACTGTTGCATTTTCTAGAAATGTTTGAAAACAGCGGATCATTGTTTGTTGCAGTTGGTTTGAATTGCCAACACAGTTGAATTGAGAACCATAACAACAGGAAGAGGCAAAGTAAATGATCCAGTGAGACCAGGATTCAAACCATACTGATTCTATTGTTGTACATTTAAATATGCTCTATCACACGCACGCACACACACACACACACACACACACACACACACACACACACACACACACACACACACACACACACACACACACACACACACACACACACACACACACACACACACACACACACACACACACACACACACACACACGATTCCTTTTCAAAATTACTGTAAACTTGTTGTGGTAAAATAAACATTGAATAATGCTGATTATGAAATATAAGTTAATTAAATAAGATAGTACTGTTATACCCTGTGGTAATCTTCTGTCCGTCGTGTATGTTCCAAAACAGAAAGCACAGCCATTCCAGTATTTTATAAGCCTTCAAGGTAACTTCCTTTCCAGGAGACTAAAGGGGCCTCATGAATTTTTTCCTAGTTATTTGACTTTCATGTAGACGCACCACCTTGGAAAAATTATGCTTTCCCAGCATTCTAAAAGGAGTTTGTTATTTTTAGTGTGAATTTTTTGATAAGAATGACGGATTCTTACCAAAGTCATGTGTAGATGTTTTCTAGATGTTTCCCCTTTCCTTATCTTAACTCTTTCCCTCTTAACATATTAATATTTTTGAATATTATCACCTTTACAATAAAAGTAAATGTGACATCTTGTCAATTGGATGTGTCCTGTTTTGTGAGACGTTCATGTGTTGCATATTTGCTGCCACTAGATGGAGTTCGTGAATATAAAAGCGAAACGTAATATATCACGAAGGTTGTTTAGATGTATGTATACATGTTAGTAGGCCTCTCTGTTGTTTTGCATCCGACTCAATTCTGACCAGGCCCATTTTCTTGGGCACCTGTAAAAAAAAAAATACTAACTTAGTCAAGTCAGGTTAAGAATTGCAGAATTACTATATAACTTGCAGTATGTTATTACTGTACTGAGGTATTCACAATAATCTCTGCAGCATGACCACAGGGGGGCACTAAAGGCATGTTCATATTATGTAGGCTACTCAACTAGGTTTTCTTTTTCAAGCGCTACCGAATTACGTCATTTATTGTCCTATAAAAAAATGTGCAACAGATCTTTTTTTAACAGCTTTGCACAATCTTTATTTGGGATTTAATTTACATTTGTGCGTTAATTTAGATGTACAGTGGTCACTCAAAGCTAATTTGGATAGGGATAAGACAATGGGGATTGGATTGTGCTAGCACAGCAGGATACATCGGAATGTATCCTGCTGTTTTACCAGGCAGGTAGTTTGGGGCATAGGGGTGAAGCACACCCCCCATTAAACCCCCCATTACACGCCATTGTTTCCATGCCAACCACCCGAGGGAAGCCTACACACTTCACAGACACTGGCAACTGCTTTTATCAATGTAGCAATCAAACTCGCACAATGGCACGTGGAATAACCCATCGCAGGAGGAGTGAGCAGACTATGATGTTTCTCCCGGGTTAGCTGTCAGAATGTCATTACTGTGGTCTATGAATTAGCAAGATATACATGAAAGAGTACTGTCTAAAAATTAATCACAAAGCCGAAAATTCCTCATAGGCCTACTGTAATTGCATTTTTATCTCGACAATATCGATTGAAAGGTCACTTTGTTATCTACGGTGATGGGTTTGTTTGTTTTTTTAATCTAAAGCAATGACTGAACAATGGCTAACTACAAATGAAGCTTTTACAAACAAACACAATTAATTGGGTGACTCATATCAGGCGCAGCTAATGGGGAAATGAAACCGGGCTTATGCTGCACAGCACAAGAGAGGGGTAGCTGTTGAGATTACTGTGTCAGAAGTCCTGTGTGCTCTCCACAGGATTAGTTCACTTTCTGCTGTCCCTTTTCCCCACCGGGCATAGCTGCTGGGACTGTGGGGATTGAATGTTCTCCACAGGCTGGAACGTGATGAATTGAGAAAACAACCTCTTGATGGTCTGACTCGAGAGTGGGGGGCATTAAAGTCTGATATGGAGGCCCTGCACACACCTCGGAAAAAGGCAATGGAACCGCACTGAATTCATTTTTTTGAAGATGGTTGGACCAATGGAACACAGAGTGTACATTTGCAGAAAGGTGTTGGAACGGTTGGCAGTCAGCTTGCAGGGATAGAGTGAATATCGGCACAGAAAGCCCTGTGAATTGGCAGGCGTGGATGAGTTGGGAAGGAATTGCATTCTGCTGGCCATATATCCTGGAGGGGAGAGAGAGAGAGAGAGAGAGAGAGAGAGAGAGAGAGAGAGAGAGAGAGAGAGAGAGAGAGAGAGAGAGAGAGAGAGAGAGAGAGAGAGAGAGAGAGAGAGAGAGAGAGAGAGAGAGAGAGAGAGACGGACGTATTGGAACCACATGTGGTGTCTGCCTAGCTGGACAATAATGATGACGAGCCCCTGTAGATGGAGCTTGTACATTGTTACTGTTGTTCTTCTTGGTGCTATGAGAGGAGTGATGGGAAGCTGGTTGAAGACGAAGATGATTGACCAGCATTACAATGCAAGAGGGCCTGTACTTGGCGATCCATTACCCAGCCGACACAGGTTTGGCACTAATGCGACGGTTGTACCCTCGGTAAGCACTGATCGAGGGGGTGAAGGGTAGAAGGAACCCATTTTGGTACACAGGGTTCAGAATACTGCATGTTGGGGGGGGTTTCCTGTGGGGTTGGACAGCTCAGAGTGATGACACTATCAGGGACCACCATTCACCGACGTCCATTTGTTCCAGCCGGCACGGTGGGATATGCAAATATCCGACTATGTCGATCAATTGAGCCTTGGAGATGGGCCCAAAGGCAGAAGTCATTAGGGAAGTGTTAGTTCTCCACTCAGGTGATCTAGAGTCAATGCATGGTCAGAATCACACTGTATTTCCCTACAGACCAATACAACAGATGATCCAGCCAAGGTAGGCCAGGCCAGCCTTGATGTTCTGTCCCATGGCCTTGGTTCTCAAAGCCAGAGAGGGAATTCAAGTATCGTCAAGCTTCAGGCCGTTGTCCACCTGATACCAAGTCTTTCTTATCATTGAACTTCAGACTGTGAGTGTAACGCTGGTGCGGATAGGTGTTGGACTCAAAAGCACGACTCATGGATGGCAGGCCGGTAGAATCAGAAAGAGTTGTCCTTACTGGAGGCAATGGTTCGGAACGCGCGGTAGGCAGTAATAGTCAGGGTAAAGGTACGGAAAAGTACGGCGGAAGAAGAGTGGAGGGGTCGAGTTGAGGGCGAGAGGATGTTCGATAGATCACTGGGATATAATGCCGGGGCGCGAGACATGGAGGAACTAAGACATACTGGCACAGGAGGAGGGAAGCACACTGACTGAATACACTCGCAGGGAAGAGGTAATGAGGGACAGGTGAAAACAATCAACGCAACAGAGAACGATCACTGACGGGAAACCCAGGGGCATGGAGTGACGTATATGGAATGAGAGAGAGAGAGCGAGTGATGCAGAGTAGCAGAACATAATGACAGAAGGAAGGAACCAAATACTACTTTACATGAGGAGCAGGGCGAGACGGGATGCAGGGATCATAGTCTCAAGAAAAGGTATTTAGGGGGACGAAATGGCTTATCCCGACAGGTAAGCAATGAGTATTAATTATTTTTTAATTTGTATACATATAATTTAGTTTATATACATATAACAATGTAGGCTACTCCTCTGAGCGCGGCAGCTCTTCATGGATCCCTGCAGGCTGGGCAACACATAAAGATAAGCCATGCAGAGATGAAGAAGAGCTCACAGAAATACAACATGGCTTATTAACCAGATGGTGAAACTTGTCCTCCTAATTCATGCCACATGGAAGGCATTCAGACGTTTGGCGTGTAGGGCAAAGTACAACCTTAAGAGAGAGATAGAGCAATATGTAAAACAATGAAAAAACAAACCAGGCTGTGACAGCATTCAACAGCTGGTAGATCTCTAGCTAATTATTAGCTAGAGATATACCAGAAATGATGAACCCATTCTGCCTCGTGTGGTTTGTATGTTTCCTTTGATGTCGTGTGTTTTGAAAGCTTAATGCTGAAGGCAAATGTTAAAAGGACACAAACACGGAGACTCAGTAAAGGACTCGGGAGGTCGATCACCATTTCAATATGTTACAATTAAAGAGAACAAAGAGTACATAGACACAGGGGAAGGCCTTACATAGACGCATCATGTATGTGAACAGAACATAGAGTATGGATAGATAGAACATGAAAATAACGTTTAAAAACTATAGAAAAACAATGAAAAACAACAATGACAAGCATGTAGGCGAAATGACTAAACAATGACGTTTAATAATATATCTCAATAGTAAATGTTTAAGTAGACAGGACACCTGTGATCTGCATTTAATTATCATGAAGTCAATGAATGAATGCTCATAAATTTTTACTAATCTTAATAAAAAATCACTTTACCTTGGACCATCTGCTATTTTACATCTGTTCATTTCTAATTGTTTAGCAATGACAGTATAACAATTGTGCATTTGTGCACAACAAATTTAATTCAACTGCATGGCTATAGAACGCTTAGCCGATATCAAAGCAGGTTAAATCCCTGATATTGATGCTTGTAATGCATGAGAGACCCCACAAATAACCCAGAAGCAGACAGATCAATACGATGGCTGTGCCTGCAAAGACTCTTCAACACAAATTACTTTATTATAACTTGAGAGCTGATCTAGGTGCAGTATATAGAATACTCAGACAGAATGTGATTTTATTCTTAATCACAATGTATTTATTTTTCTGTAAATGATTTCATTATTTTTCTCATGAAATATACCATGGTTTCTTTCTTGTTTTCTTCTTTCTTGTAAACTTTTTTTGATACAGTGCTACTTACTTTCGGAACGTGCTCCATGTGACTCAATGGGGTTCCCAAAGCTAATCGTCAGTATTCACAGTGAGACGCTTGACATCCCCTCCATGTTTACTCACAGAGGAACCTCACTGTGTATGAGCAAAAGGCTTTTAGACCCAATCATCTGGTAACACCAACAGCGAAAGCCCCATTCAACACGATGCTAAGAGCAACATCATCAGCTACAAAGCCTCCTCCCCACGAGGCCTCTTCAAAGTGTACGATAGTCACGTATGCTTTCATAATAAATGACCTCTTTTAGTTGACCTGATCTTTTTCCTCTAGTCATCCATTCATTTGTTTGGTTCCTCTATTGATACCTATAGGGGCTATAATAGAATAGGAATAGCCCCCTACTCCAATGAAGCCACAATGGGAAACTAAGGTTATTCTATCGTTGTTGGGGAAACCCATTTCCCAGGAATTCACTAGGCAGTAATGTGAAATTGACTGGCATTCCAGCGTTGAACCAGAGGCTTGCTGTGCTGATTCAGTTGCTGCTGCCTTATTTGTTTTGTTTCATGAATTGAGAGAAAGGGGAAGTGGGCATGATTAAAGGAACGTGTGTTTATGGTAGATTATGCGGTTTTTCCGTACAATTTAAACTTTTGTCTCTCACACTATGAGTGTTGAGCAACGTTCCATCTTCTCTTTATTGCATGTATGTAAAAATAGCCATATTACTTTCTGTTATATGGCTATAGTTACCCCAGTCTGCTTCTGACAAGCAGACAGGGTTCACTTTTTAGGCTAGGAACATTATGATTTTTATTCATTCCTATTTGTTCTACTAGCTGTCAATGGAGACAGAGAGAGAGCACTAGAGAGAGAGCACGCGAGCGAGGGTGTGAGAGAGAAGAGAGAAAGCGTGAGAGAGAGTGAGAGGGTTGGGGGAGGGAGAGAGAAAGAGAGGGGGACAGAGAAAGAGAGGGGGAGAGAGAATAGGAGAGCAGAGAGAGAGAGAGAGAGAGAAGAGAGAGAGAGAGAGCGCTTAACTGAAAGAGAGAGCTTGAGGTGTTGGGATTCAGTTTTAGATCCCCATTGTTACCATGACAACGTGGCTTTCCCAATAACAAGGGCTGCTAGCCCATACCTCACCCATTTCAAAAGGTGGTTGAGCGGTTTTCCTGCTAGTTTCGTCCTGGAGATGGAGTCAACCGTTGCCATTGCTTTGTTACCAGATCGAGTAAACTCCACACTGGAGCAAAATACCATCCTCTCCGCAACTGCTTGCGTTCAGTCACATCATAATCCATTGATTTTCACCAAAGACGTGGTGGACTGATACATTTACATCACAGAAGGAGATCATTTCCCATTTGTGTGGGATTTTCCATTTACGGGAAAAAATATGTTTGTCTTTAGAGCAGGGTTGTAGATTGTCGTCTGTCCATGTTTGCACATTCAACCTTATTCAATGTGTGTACACACACAAACACTTATGCATAACTACACACACACACACACGCACACACGCACACACACACACACACACACACACACACACACACACACACACACACACACACACACACACACACACACACACACACACACACACACACACACACACCACACCTACACACACATCACACACACACCACACACACACATACACACGCACACACAAACACACACACACATAAACACACCGACGCACACACACACACACACACATACACACACACATACACAGACACACACATACACAATTGTACTGTAGATATGGCGTCGTGCTGAATCAGATGCCACCACCACGCATCCATCTGGCCTCTCCCAATGTTCCAGACCCGTCTTCCAGATAATGCAACACAACTTGTGGTGCAGTGTAATGGTTCTGTGAAAATGATCTGAAGAGAACAGTATTTTGTGAACGATTTTAGGATAACCAGAAACACATTAGAACTAACTACTGTCAGACTGTCAGTCACAAGGAGGATTCAACAAATGTAGAACCAAAAAACAAGTCAACCACATTGTGTTCAGTTTGACATTCGACCTGTAAGGTTTACACGTTATCGTCCTTTTTCTCCATTATCTTGCTCGACCAGACGTTAAAAAGCTTGGGACCCTCATCATGTAATGACGCTATTACCGTAACACAGCGCAGAGTCATCAGGCCTATGATGGCGTCCCGTGCAGGTGGCTCAGCGGCCACACTCATCTTTAACAATGTAAGCTATCGTGCATTGTGTGATGAAAGCTGATTTAATTCCATTCAGACAGGGTTAACAGATCACAATGTAGCTCATTTGCGGCTGCTTGATACTTAACCGCCTCTTGTTCTTAAACCACTGCTGTGTGGCTTCATCCCTGGTATGAATGAATGATCAAAATAAGAGACTGTCAGTGCTTTTTGCGAATGTACGATATTTTTGTCTAAATATATTTATATATATTTTTAACTTATCTCTTTAAATTCATATTACTGTTACTGTCCTGTACTTCTTCTGTGACACCAACATATTCCTTGTCTGGGATTAATAAAGAACGCAAAAACAAGCACTTTATGAGTCATACTGTCGCCTACTATTGGGATATTAGAACATACAAGCTGTCTTTTCTCTCTTCCTGGTCTCTTACCCCTCCGTCAGTTAGCATAATATTTGGAACAATGTTATTAAACAACATAAGGAATTATGTATCTCTTGCTTGAGTGCATATCTGCCACCAAGAGACCCACATAGAATCAGAATCAGAATCAGAATTACTTTTATAACATTCTTAGTACAAGTACACAAGAGTAAATTATTGTGGTTGGTACCTCCACATGGGACGCCATTGTTGCGTAAGTCACATTGCATCCAAAACAGACTGTAAGGACTTGTCCCTGGACTTGTAAAGATTTTGAATATTTTAAAGAAAAATTTATTGAAAAATGAACTTGAGCCATATTTGCTTGCATCTTTTAAACACATACTGCAAGACTATAAAACAGTGGTAGCCAACACCACGGTGCCTGCGGGCACCCGGGCACCTTGTCTGTAAAAGTTCAATATGTTCAATGTTGCGCCCTCTTTGCTGAGACAATCTAGCTAACACAACTTAAATCTGGAGCTAGCTGCAGGGTTTACCAACAAAATAAAGAAATACACAGAAATACAGAAAAAGAAAAAATAAAGAAAAAAAACTTATAATTTTACAATGATTCGGAGGAAGAGTTATTTTTTGTACGTTTGTATGTCTTATTTGCGGAGCGACTGTTGTGACGGCCAAGCGGCACAATGTAGAGCGACACTTCCTTAACTATCACAACCCTATACTGACAGAACAGGGACGTAAGTAAAGTAGCCCTCTGAGCGACTCAGTGACCTTGAAGTAGCTCTCGGGTTCAAAAAGCTTGGTGATGCTATAAAATGTATTTTAAACCTTCTGGTTTTGTTCTAAAACAAAGTAGGCAAATGCAATTGTAGTGTAGATAGATCCTTTTTTTTTGCCTGCCCCGGTGTCTAAACCTTATATGTGACCTAGTCACATCACAATTCATTGGATAAAAACTATTTACACATTAAATGTGGATAAGGTACTCAGTACTAATCCAACACTTATCTTGAGACAATGCATTTGCAAAATTATAATTGTTTACAGATTTCATCCAATTTAGATCCAACTATCCATTGCATGGATAGTTGGATATATTTGACTCTGAAAAACCCAATTGCATTGTTCGAAGGTTCTTGTCTTGGAGAAGTACATATAAGTTTGAAAAATGTCAGGGCGCCCTGAACTAAGATAATGGCCAGGGAATCCTGAGAGAATACCATGTTTGAAGCGTCATAACTTAGCAATAAAATGAGTAACCAAAAAAACAACGTTTTGGACAGCTGGGGATACTTTGAGATGTGATGGCAACGCAAAAGCAGGCAATCTCAGGCAAATAACACTAGAACAGACATTTTTTCATGTTTTACATTTTTCTATTTCATGCATTTAATTTAGACTTTGACAACAAAATTTGACTACATGATCCACGAGCCATGACACACCCTTTGCAGCATTGGGGACAACAAGATGCTACCAATTCTTTCTAAATTGTAGTTGTTCTCAGTAGGCCTACTAAGGCTAAGGAAGCCCTTTTATACATTCCTTTTTTGAAAGGGTTGCAAGTCTATGTGTAAAAAGACCATGATTTTTTTCACGAGAGATTAAGCTATACAGGGCTCTCCGACAACAATACTGCCAGTTTCATTCTTATTTCAACTTTGAACGTTTGTTTTAGTTTCACCCTGAGGGCTAAGTTTCACTATTCTTAGAGTAGCCCGGGTTGCCAGATATACAACAAATTGAAACACAAACACAGCAATCTGCAACCATGGAATCAAGCAAACAAACCGGATCAACTGAGATTATAATTGATTTACCCGACCAGAGCCATACTAAAACAGGGTCAGGTTAAATCTCTGAGTTTCATTTGAAAGAGAGAAGAAGAATTTCAAGACGGATGCCAAAAGAGTGGGTTCATCATTCTCACAGAATCACAATATAATGTTGCGCATAGCTTGTCATGCAAGATTTCTGTTTGGCGGATCGTGAAATCATTTTGGTAACTTTCCAAGTAGAAATAATTATCTTGCCCAAGGTCAGAATTAAGGTTGTGCTTGATTTCATACCAGAACTGGCCGGTGCAAGCATATTCTGTTATTATGGCTTCATAAGGGTGTACTAAAACAAATCAGCCATGCTTATTATTTCATATAGTGTCCATAAAGCTAAACTGATTCATACAATGGGTTTCATTCTCTTGATCACGTTGAAATTGTGTATTTTAACAACACCAACAGCTCGGGATTCCTGTAACTACCTAAAAGTATGTCACTCTTCATTTTGGGTTCTCTGCGTATGTAAATGTGTGTTGGTTGCCTTGAAACATAACATGTGTTATTCTAGAGGAACCTGGGAACAATTTCCTGGAACACATAAATGCTTAGTGAGTTTAACTGCATTTCCAACAGTAATAGGAACAAATGGCGTGCGAAAATGGACTTCTTCAACATGGAACGTATAGAGGAAGACGTTCTTTATGAAGTGTCACCTGCAGAGGCATGACACAGATACCAGCGAATCTAACAAGAGATTAATCCATTCTGGCAATTATGTTCGAAAATGAAAAAAGCCCAGGCATGTTCTGTAATAGCAAAAATGCCCCGCAGGTGAAACAACTCTAACCGCTCTTCTTCCTCGCATCTACCTCCCCGACCATGAGCCCTTGCTGTGTTTGCGATGTTGTGCTGTCCTGCTGGAGGGCCTGTGTGTTGTTACGAAACGGCTCTTTTTGAAGTTGTGTGGAGAACAGAAAGCCCTGTCGACGGGTTCCAGCCCTTTGCCTCAGAATGAGAACAGACAGCCATAACTGGTGATCGGAGGTGCTGGACCCACTGTTACCAAGGCAACAGGCCGTGGAATCATCATGGAGTGAGTGTGTGTGAGTGTGTGAGTGAGTGTGTGTGTGTGTGTGTGTGTGTGTGTGTGTGTGTGTGTGTGTGTGTGTGTGTGTGTGTGTGTGTGTGTGTGTGTGTGTGTGTGTGTGTGTGTGTGTGTGTGTGCGTGTGGCGCGGGTGGGGGGAGGGGACGGCATCACGTGAGGCTGTAGTGTGAATCTTGCTGTGTTTTTATTTTTTTGACTTAGTAATGTGGTACTCCCTCCTAGCTCCCTCCTAGTTGGCTGTCCTCCTAAAATATATATCCTTTAAATGACTTCCGCGGTTTTACAGATGACTATTAAGACTGTGGACTCAGTATCTCAATTCCTTAGATGGACGGTTGAATTAAAAAAGATAAGCCAAAAAAAAATCTATGGGAATTGGATTCTCTGTTAAATGTGCCATTGAAGACACATTGTGTTTCGTTTTTTTGTGTCAGCAAATCCTCACTGTAACCATCCCTGCAATGAACATTATAATAGTCTCCTATTAAACCGCATAGAAAGGAAATAGTAATAACATACATTTATCATTGGTGTGTCCTGCAAGACATTAGCAGGACATACACAATAAAATCCATACTAGGATAAACCTTTGCTGTTTACATACATGTATGAATATATTCTTCAAATGTATAATATCTTCTCTAATTGCATCGTTAATCCACTGGCTTGCCTAGTCCTGGGCTTGAAGTGGGATGTGTTTACAGTAGAATTTTGCACCCTAGGGACGCGTTTCTCGTGTACATTCCCATACACAATCTTAATGCTGTTTAACTAACTTGAAAGAAGCGTTGCAAACATGAGCCACATCAAATGGTTTATTTATTAAATTGTGTATCAGTAGTTTTTATTGCACCACACACACACTTACGCAAGCACCGATGCATGCATACACACACAAACACACACTCACACACACACACGCACGCACACGCACGCACGCACGCACGCACGCACGCACCACGCACGCACACGCACGCACCACGCACGCACGCACGCACGCACGCACGCACGCACGCACGCACGCACGCACGCACGCACACACACACACACACACACACACACACACACACACACACACACACACACACGCACATGGACAACATTCAGAGCATTCAGAAACAAACTTTGGTGAGCACACACAAAGACAAACCCGATATATTCTCAGGGGCCCACTTACAAAGCTATCTCAGTCTGGAGCAATAAACCCACAACTGGTTTGGGAATTGGTCAAGGGAGATGAAAGGTTAGTTAATGTACCACTCACACTGGTAACCACACTTAGCCTCCCAATATCCCCATGCTGTTACAACAACCCTGCACAGGTAAATACCATTGCATATCATAGTCTCCACCACAACTTGACACAGTCTATTATTGTTATTATCATCATGCCTATTACCGTGTGTGTGTGTGTGTGTGTGTGTGTGTGTGTGTGTGTGTGTGTGTGTGTGTGTGTGTGTGTGTGTGTGTGTGTGTGTGTGTGTGTGTGTGTGTGTGTGTGTGTGTGTGTGTGTGTGTGTTTCTTTGTGTTTGTGTGATGATTGAATCGATTGAGTAGCACATTCTGGTTTTCATCATTATCAGGGGTTGGACCAGCCCAGGTAATACACATTGTAAAGTATTACTTGTAGTTTTGTAGTTGTACGGAGAGAGAGATTGAGCGAGAGTGAGAGAGCTCTTGAAGCCACTCATAGTTGTTTAGTCCTCTGATGCCATTAAGCAGAGCCAAGTCAAATCTGGCTCACTTCTCCCCGTTGCTTTTCTTTTATTTGCAGTGTAATTAGTTTGGGGTGGTGCCACTGCTGAACAATACGCAATGACAAGGAACGGCATGCGTTAAAAGTTATGAAACCAGGATGACGGAACCAGATTTTCCCTGCTGAGCAAGAAAACTCTGCAGGTCTACCCTTCAACAGATCACTGGATCAAGTTGTAATGTAACCTATGAGTCAGGTCGAGATGACGACTCTTGCTGTGGCCTCTTGTGATAATGACCTCAGTTGAAATTTAAAACCATGCATGACACAATTCCTCCATACCCCCTCTAAAATGGGATACACATTGTTGACCGGGGAGAGGGGAGAGCGCTTCAAATAGCAAAGGAGATGAGAAGAAGCACAGAGCTCCAGACGTTCATTTCTGGTGGTCCCTGCTGGGTGAGAACACTCTGCAGGTCTTCACCGGAACACAGGATCAAGTTGTAATAAAGCCTGTGAGACAGCTCTAGAGGAAGACAAAAATACACACAAACATGCAGCTCATTAGAGAGCCAGCTATCTGTGTACACTGTGTGCTATACCACATACTTGTAACCTTTGCATGTGCTGAACCACTGTTTTGTATGAAGAAAGAATGAGCTGGTGAGTGTAGACCCTTAAAAACGATCTAAGCCCTATTCCTATGTACACAGCACATAGACACATACACATGCATGGAGACGTGCCCACACACACCTACGCTGACACTTACACTGTACATATACATACAAACATGTACACAAACCCAGACAAAACCACATGCACACACTCTGACACACACATATCCACAAATACAACCATATGTATACTCACTGACACTTACACAAATCTACAGACACACAATGCCCGCCCCAACACACACACACACACACACACACACACACACACACACACACACACACACACAACACACACACACACACACACACACACACACACACACACACACACACACACACACACACACACAACACACACACACACACACACACACACACACACACACACACACACACACACACACACACACACACACCACACACACACACACACACACACACACACACACACACACACACACACACACACACACACACACACACACACACACACACACACACACACACACACACACACACACACACACACACACACACACACAGTCTCCTTACAGTTGTGTCCTTCCTTCTTCCCTCTACTCATCGCTGTCTCACCACACTGGCAGCTCCCCACTGGGCTCAGCAAGGTGTGAGCAGGTGTTGACCCGACTCTGCGAGGCTTCTCCACTGGGGGACAACACAGACTTGGAGTGAAACAGCTCTCATTCCCCACACAGGGGGGATCCTGTCAATCTACAAGTTACCTCCGTACCTTCATTCTCCAGCTGTTCCTGCTGCTCTTTCAGCAAGACCATCCATTTGAACGGTGTTACATGCTAATGCAACGTGTACTTTTGCATCTGCTTCGAATGTGGTAAATGGTTGAATATATCAATGTTAATGTTGGCAGCAATTGGTTGATTACACATTTGTGATGGCCCATGATGTTATCATGATGCTGATATTTATATGGCTGATACATCTCAGAAATGCTCTCAGAATTTCATGCGCAAGCTCATTTAAAGGAGATTTCACATAGCCGCTGTTATATATTCAGGTTCCTCACAGGCTTACTGTAATGATGGCACCAGCCACAGGACACATGCGGATATGGTCCAGCAGTGAAGAAGCCAGCAAAGGGTTTCTTTTCCCAAGAGACATTTTTTCTATTCACTTTTTTTTTTGTGCTGCATTTCAAGGGTGTAACAATACAGTGTATGGGCCCGCTGTGCAATCATCTGTATATAAATCATCTGTAGATCATGGTTGTGCATTCCCCCTGTTCTCTTCTCAGGGTTACGCCATGTTCAAAAGGCAGATGTGGAAGCATGAAGCACACATACTGCATGGAAGCGGGCATGCTCGGTTCTCCTTTAGTTAATTACGAGAAGCACATCTCCCTCTCCCATGCTGTTCTCATCCCTTTAACACACACATGCACTGAAGCATGCACACAATCACACACACACACACACACACACACACACACACACACACACACAACACACACACACACAACCACACACACACACACACACACACACACACACACACACACACACACACACACACACAACACACACACACACACACACACACACACACACACACACACACACACACACACACACACACACACAACCACACCCACACACACACACACACACACAACACACACACACACACACACACACACACACATATGCAAACACATGCACACATCTCTATAACTCTCTCTCACACACATTTTTATTGATTTCTCTCTCTCACACACAAACAGGCACACACATGTCTCTGGATCTTTCCCATAGCCATTTCTTTGGACATCACTTTCTTTCCCTCTCTCTCTGTCTCACACACACATAAACACACACTCTAACACAAACACACCCACCCACACACACACACACACACACACACACACACACACACACACACACACACACACACACACACACACACACACACACACACACACACACACACACACACACACACACACACACACACACACACACATACACACACACATCTCCGGATCACCCACAAACATACCAAAGCACCCACACACACACACACACACACACACACACACACACACACACACACACACACACACACACCACACACAACACACACAACACACAACACACACACACACACACACACACACACACACACACACACACACACACACACACACACACACACACATTGAGTGAAAATCTATCCGTGTGCAGCACTGGGAATAGGAGGGTGTGCCTCAGTAGGTAATATTAGCCCCATTCACACATTGCTCAGTTCTCAGGTTTGCGGAGAGACCATCTGTGAATCCTCACATTTGTTTAGTATTTAGCTTCTAGGGGCCGATTTTTTAATTAGTACACTTGGTGATTTTTCTCCTCCATGTGCAGCCCTCCTCCTTTTCACCCTGTGAACGCCATTCTTCTTCTTTTCAGATAATTACTGTTTCCTATCGCTTGCAAATGGAATCGTTATTCATTCCAGTCTTTGAAATCGGGCCACACATGTCAAGTAAAACACGAGAACTTAGCTCAGGGTAGGAGGAGAACTGATTCGGTGTGTGGAAGGAGACGATAGATAGACACGAAGACAGATATATAAAATGTGGAAATAAGCCATACTAGCTTCTTCACTGTCACTGGTGTCCTAAATGTGTGCTGCAAGGGAAAATGAGCCGAGAGGCTGTAACAGTAGGATCTCAAATGTAGAAAGTTATGTGATTCTGTCCTTTCTGTGTTTCTACAAAGTAACCAAGGAGGACTTTTAGTGTGATGACAGCAGAAATTCCCCCTTTCATTGCACAGCTGGCATCATAGCATGTCTAAAGTCTTTATCATTTTAATATATTCCATCTGCCTAGCAAGTCCTAAATCACTCTCAGTGTAGCAAGTAATAAAGGCATAATGGAATACTTATTATAATAGCCTGAGTCTTAAATCGTAATTCATGTGACCAATAATGCTATGTATTTCTTTTTATATATATATATAAATAAATAATTTGCACACAGAATTGGCACTAATGCACATGCACAATCAATTGTTGTGCATTGAATATTGCCAAGTGTGAAAGGACATTCATAATGTAAAGGTAGAGTGACTGTCATAATAAAAACAACTAAAAGGCCCACAGGTGAGTGCTCTATCACTGACAACCTTGTATATGGTGCAGCAGCCAATGATTATGTCCTCGTCTTATATATAGAAGTATGAGAGTAGTATTATAGCTTAGAGGAGAACGATAAAACAAATACCTCTGAAGCCTCATAAGTCAGCACAATTCCCAAAATTGACTCTAAGGCAAAATCTGTTATTCAAAAGGACACCCAGGAACCTGCCAACACGAAATCCACCCCCAGACAAAATAATAAATCATGAATAGATTCATTGTTACATTAATCTATTCCAATAAAACACGCACACCTTGTAAATGTGTTAAAGAAAAACACAGCGCAAGACCAGAGATAGCTGTGACTTGCGTCATTCAGCACCATGGACAGCGTATGAGTCAGCGCGTGCGGTTTCAGACCTTCCTTTGGTGGACAGCCACTGTGACAGCACCGCAGAGTGGGCTCTGATTAACCCGGCACGCCCGGCCGTCCCACCACCGTCCAACCCCGGCAGCTGCACCTATATCCATCGCAGAGCAACGGAATAATAACAGCCACTTTATCTACAAACCACCCTTTGGGACAGGTAATGAGGTGCTTAACAATGATAAAAAAAGGCTGATAAAACAAGCACGGGGGCTTAATAGTGAATTTATTAAAATTGGATAGGTACGGAGGGCTGAAAACATAATTCACACATTAAATTAATACAGGCAAACAGATGCCAAGGTGTACAAGCAAACCGTTGGAACAATAGGTTACATTGTAATCTACACGTGACTCTGCAGGAGGCTGAGCTGGAACCACTGATAGAGGTGACTGACAGGGCAGTGGCTCTGTTCAGAACGGCAGCGTTTTGAACTAAATGCTTGGTCCGAAAGCTCCTCATCAGACCTCGACCTAGATCTAACGGGGACCGCCTATCAACGCTCAAAGCAGTGCACAAGTGTGCCAGTGAACAAGTGTGCACCATTTGTGAGTTAGTGCACTGCAACAAGAAGTTACCAAAAATGTTTTTTTCATATTGATTTGACTTCTCTGGTCCCTTCACTGTGCCTACACATGGGGTTCAGCCAGGGATAAAAAAAATCCCTTTGTTATGTTATGGGGTACATGCCAGTAGCAGAACAAGTTGTAGAGAATAGAAGGATGAAATTGAGGGGAATGTTAGCTTGCAAAATTATCAGAACAGCTAAGCGAAATGGAGTAAAATAAATAAGAGGAAGGAAGAATCCCTGCTGCTTAATTGTCTCCATGGATACAAAATGAATGTGATGTTATGCAAATATTTTCATAGCGAAGCACAAACAGGAAAACATAAATTGGTCTGCTGTAAATGTGTCTGCCGTCACATTCGTCCCAGAATGAGTCCATGGACGACGCATGCATAATCAACAGGCCCGGGGAGGTATGAGTGTGCATATTGTGTGTAGTTTATGCTCGACTGATTTGTGTTGCTATTTAGCCTCTCAGTGAAATCCCAATTGGTTTTCTGATTGACAAGGGAAAAGTTCACACACACAAGCGCACAAGCACACACACACACACACACACACACACACACACACACACACACACACACACACACACACACACACACACACACACACACACACACACACACACACACACACACACACACACACACATAATGAATGCAACAAGTAATGCAGACGTCAATCACTGAGTCACCGAATACCTCTTGTTCTTCCTAATATTGATATTTAGTCCCTTGAGAAATATAAAATGGAACATATACAACAATAAACATTGTACTTCATTTTTTAATAATCATGCTAATCAAATAGCAATGATTCGAAAAACAAATTATAGCTAATTTTATTCAATAGACTTTCATTATGATGAAATAAAAGAAACACATATCTTATAGTTCCGATATACCCACGCTCTCTCTCTCTCTCTCTCTCTCTCTCTCTCTCTCTCTCTCTCTCTCTCTCTCTCTCTCTCTCTCTCTCTCTCTCTCTCTCTCTCTCTCTCTCTCTCTCTCTCTCTCTCTCTCTCTCTCTCTCTCTCTCTCTCTCCATCTCTCCATCTCTCTTTCTCTCTCTCTCCCTCTCGCTTTCTCTCTCTCACTCTCTCCTGCTGTCTCTCTAAATGAGGATGACCAGGATTACCCACCAGGAGCGCTGAAGGATCCGAAAGGACAGCGCTCTCACCAGCGATAAGCATCAGCAATTATCCGCACCATTCAACCAATATGCAACCCTCCTGACAGTGATGGATACCTTTGTCGACATGCATAGACCGACATGCTTATCACTCTTATTACAAAAGAATGCTACTCAATAAACTCTCAATCTTGAAGTATGCCTATAAGATGAACTCTGATTTCACATAAAGTGGCGTTATTATTAGAATTGTAGGCCTATTTATTATAGATAGGCTACGTCGTGAACGCGTGGCTCGTGTTACACGCGTCTGATAAAAAAAAAAAAAAAAGACTGAGCTACTACAGTGGCTGCTATTGGCGCACTAGTGCGCCGGTCCGTGTGCGGTAGTTAAGGAGCGCGTCGCTCCAACACCTGCACAGCACTCGGCGCAGCAGCATTCAGCGGCGACGCGTGGATTCAACCGGTGGCACATCTGTGACTATGTGGAAGAACTGAGGAGTTTCATTTGAAATTTGACTTTGTTGTTGAAAGTAATCCATTTCAATGTATCGGAACTGTTGCTTCGCCTCAGGATTTCACGACCGATATTCCTTTTTGTTGCTGACACCTCACAAAAATGCCTCCTCGTATCCCCGGCTGGCTGTAAGGTTACGTGCTTGTGAATGAGCGCTTGACTCTCTATCGGTGTTCGGGCAGCAGAAGCAGCAGCAGCGTGGTGGCGGACGGAGCGGTGTGTGGCACTGGTGCGGTGTGGTGTGGTGGTGCCTCCGAGCCCCTGCATTTCTAAGCATGCTGGTGGGAAATGCCTGGAGACATAGATTATGAGATTTGTCAAACGGCACTAGAACTTCTGTCTGATCTTTGCTCAAGAGGGGAAGTGCAGAACGACCACTGCCTTGATTTCATTTACTATTTCCGAGACCTCGCCAGGCCGCGCCACACGGATTCAGGTGAGGAGGAACCGGTCCGCTGCATGGCCACTTCTCAACCTGCATGCCACTTAGAAGATAGTCTGCCTATAGGGGTACTCCTATCAACCCAAAACGCCGAACATAGGCCTATAACTTGTTGCACTGTGTAAGGTTTTGTTTTTATAGTAGCGTTTTAATCCTGTTTTTGCATTTGGCTTTGAATTGTGTACCATATCTGTTCATTATTATTTATATTTTTTAACAATGGTTTACTTCCCGTGCGATTTGTAAATTGGTCCACTAAGCTACTTCATGTAGAATAGCTTTACACGTATTTTTCAATATGTTCAATATTTTCAATATTTGTAATGTTGTAGACACTACTACACATTTTAATATTTAATTCATTTCTGAATGCATTACCTTTAACGAAACCATGTGATTTGTGTAGGCAGCGGCTTGGGGGGGATGGGTATCGGGGAGCTGGGGGTTTTCATTCTTAGATGTCACTGCTTCTTGCACATTCCTTTATTTTTGCATTACTTGACGTAATCATTGCCTTGATTCCTACCTTCACACTGACAGCACGGTCCCTGCAGGATGCGTGTCCGAATAAGAACCAAATGTGGCCAAGATGCTTGCTTTTCTGCAAACCAACGCAATGAGCACCTGATGGTGGAAAACCAGTTCAAGCGGCGTCATTTGTTAATCCCACTACCGCCCATGCCGTGCTCCCCCCCCCCCCCCCACCTCCCTGCTTGCAAAGGGGCGACCCCAGAATAAATCGTTTCTACGTTGGGTTCCTTTCCTCGTGCACTTTCAATGCAAAGAATGTGTCATAGCTGGCGAGGTTTATCTAACTCATTCGGAGAATGAGGGAGCAAGCCACGAGTTGCTGTTCGTGGTGAAATATGTCATCCGGCTGTGTGGCAGCAGGCAGCCTTAATTCAATGCCCAGGAACTGGAAGAGAGCGCGAGGCGCTGGGAAAATGACTGAATCCAATTCCAGAGACATGTGCCGGATTGACCATGAGTGACTGTGTGTGTGTGTGTGTGTGTGTGTGTGTGTGTGTGTGTGTGTGTGTGTGTGTGTGTGTGTGTGTGTGTGTGTGTGTGTGTGTGTGTGTGTGTGTGTGTGTGTGTGTGTGTGTGTGTGTGTGTGTGTGTGTGCGTGCGCGTGTGCGTGTGTGTCTGTGCTTGCGTTACATTTCTTTACAATTTTTGAATACGACTTGTATGGGTTCATTTAAATATGTGTCACTCATTCCAAAATATCAGTGATATAAATAATTTATCACTCATATAAATGTTATTTTTAATTACTCATATTAGGGTTATTTATAACTGAGACTCATAGGCATGGAAAGGCAAACTTAAGTAAGCAAATATTGCCTATTCCGTTATCTTTAACGGCTCCTGTTTAGTAGAGCCTATATTGACAAGCATAATTTCTTGCATGACTATGGACTTTTCCTTATAAATACCTCTAGTGGATGCATTCGCAGACTCATAGTTAACCACATTCCAGGCCCTCCACATGCATGCAAATTATGTGTCCAGCATTTGCGACGGGATCGCGAACACTTCACGCTTTCAAGGTTCAAGTTTCTCGATTCTTGCGTGCTTGGCCATGGGTGACCTCCGCCTCTTACTGAAACTTTGATGCGGCGCGGCTCTAAATTTAGATCACTCCTCTGTGGAGGGGCTGCCTCAGTCCATGAGCTCAATAGGCTGCGACTATAGAGGATTCAGTCCCGGCCTGTGTGCTGTCTGCCAAGGTCCCTCAGGTGACAGGTCTATAGAATCAATGATCCCGGTCCTTCAACCTTAGAAAGATTCTTCGGGAGCACACAGGGAGACAAGGGCTCACGCGGATTCCCGTGCATCTACACAGCGGCTACTGAAACGAGCGCTACGTTGGATGGTCACCTGTGCATTTTAACATCAAAGCATTGTAGCGATGCGTAGCGGTAATGCGTGCCCAATATGGACCTAATGACATCTTAAATCTTCTTTATTATTATTATTATTATTATTATTATTATTATTATTATTATTATGGTTGAACAGGTCAAACAGTTAATTATGTATGGACCTAATGACAACTTAAATCCTTGCTATTATTGTGACTAGTTTATCAATAGGTTATTAATAGACTTTGTTATTTATACATAGTTTGTGGTTTTTTATTGATTTTAATTAGTATTTCCCAAATCAAATAGTCTATATTTGTATAACTTAATTTAGTGTTGTGCTTGCTTTAAAGATGAAATCATTCATGATGAAATCATTAAAGCAATTAGACTTGAAAGAAATTCAACAGTGGGTACATCAGATATCGATTTTACTCAAGGCAAAATGTGGAAAGAGTTTTGCACATGAAGGGTAATTGTCTTCGCTTTTTGCCTAGAGGTACAATCCGCAAAGAGTAAGCACATGAAGGGTAATTGTCTTCGCTTTTTGCCTAGAGGTACAATCCCAAAAAAACAAAGAAAAAATTAAGACATAAATGCTATTTCTCAGCTACCACATTACTTCTGGTTAGCAGTGTAGAACACTAAGGTTTATATCAAGCAATGGTATGAGGAAGTTATGCATCTGCATAAGAAAGCCTCCAACAAACAGCTGCATTTTTTTTCTTTCTCTTAATATCACAACACTACGAAAGCATCCTTGCATTTTCTCTCCCAAATATTCAGGTATCTTCTTCCTTCAAGACTCTTGACATTTATACGTGACTTTACAGGTCATTAGACATCCGATGCTATGCGATGCTGTACAGGGGTGTGAGGGAGACAGAGGCTGACATGGGATATATTATATAAAGATTGTTCCACCAAGAATTTCCTCACTCGGTGTGTTCTACAGAACATAAAGTACAAAGTGGTTCAGCGCCATCTCATCATTTTGTTCTTTCCCTTTCAAGCACGGAACAAACTGAGAACGTGAAGGGAAGCCCTGCTGTAGATGTCAAACCGAGAGCTTTTACATTACAATTCCCAGGGCAATAATGTGAAATTACTTTGCTCTGTCGTCAGCGATCATGACTCTGCTTCCTCATCTGCCACAGAATGACTCGAACATGTCTTTGCTGTTGATTTTCCTCCTGCCAGATGTATCGGTGAGCCTGCTCTCCCTGGTGGTGACAGCCTGTGGCCTGGCCCTGTTTGGGGTGTCCCTCTTCGTCTCCTGGAAGCTCTGCTGGATACCATGGAGGGAGCGCGGTGTCTCGCTCAGGACCAAGGAGTCCCAGGGGCACTACAACCCCACCATGGCACCTTTGACCCCGCACAACCTGGCCCCGCGGCAGCCCGTATACACGGCCGTGGACCCGCCGCCCCACGTCCGCCGTGAGTCCCGCGTGACGTTCCCCCCCGCCCGCGAGCCCACCCCGGTGGCGTCGGTGGTGTCGGTGGTGGAGGCCCCGCCCACGCCGGTGTCCCCGCCCCTCGAGGTGTTGCCGACCCCGGAGGTCGCGATGAAAATCAGTCACACGTCTCCGGACATCGCCCTGGATGCTCAGTGTAAGACCCGGGAGAACGGGGTCCACACCAACCCCCGCATACAGAGGCAGACCACCGAACCGCCCCCCTCTGGGCGAACCATGGCAGAGATTGGGTGAGTGTGCGGTCGGTCTGAGGTTAACATGCTTACCTGTGGTGATTTGCTTTTCATAGTTGTCGTTGTGTTGTCCTTTTTGACGATTGATACGTTTTGTCACATGATATTAACTGATATGAAGTGCTTTGGCATCCTCCTATCGTTTAAGGTCCCATGACATGCCCCCAGGTTTGAGTGTGATTAGCCGTCACTAGCCGTTTTGAAAATCTGTCTCTTATGACATCACAAGTGGGCGTGTCCACCTAGATCACCTAGTGGGACGGGGAGATGTGTGACGGAGAGATGAGCACCGTTTGCTAGGGTGCAATGGGTAGGCTGGTAGGCTGATCTATCCAGCACACATCTAGGTGGACATGCCCACTTGTGATGTCATTAGAGACAGATTTTTTAAAACGGCTTGTAACGGCGAATTACACTCACACGCGGTGGTATAATATGGGACCTTTGAATCATTAAACCGATGAATATCCTGTTTGTTTGTACTTTTCCCCCATTCCGCCTCTCCACAGACAAGGTCCCATCCGCAGGCACATGAACCTGTCCAACCCGGACTTCAACGTGGCTCAGTTCCAGAGGCAGGACTCCCTGACCGGGCTGGGTCTGGGGCGGCTCAAACCGGAGCTCTACAAGCAGCGCTCCCTGGAGGGGGAGGAGGGGGGCCGCCGGGGCGGGGGCTGCGGGCGCCTGAACTTCATCCTGCGGTTCGACTGCGACCTGGAGCAGCTCATCGTCAAGATCCACAAGGCGGAGGGCCTGCCGGCCAAGGATTTCTCGGGGACCTCCGACCCCTACGTGAAGATCTACCTGCTCCCCGACCGCATGACCAAGCACCAGACCAAGGTGCACCGCAAGACGCTCAACCCGGTGTTCGACGAGGTCTTCCTGTTCCCCGTGGCGTACTCGGAGTTGCCCACGCGCAAGCTCCATTTCAGCGTCTATGACTTTGACCGCTTCTCGCGCCACGACATCATTGGACAGGTCGTGGTGGACAACTTCCTGGATCTGGTGGATTTCCCGCGGGAGACCAGACTCTGCCGAGACATCCAGTATGTTTCCACGGTGAGTCGGCAGATGTTTTTTCTGACATGTAAAACTTATTCATAAATGGCTGAGATAAGGATTTGTCCCACGACTAATTCATTACTATTTAGACATTTAGCAGAGAGACTTTTCTCAAAAGGGACAGTGGATTAAGATAAGATAAGATTAAGATACAGGACATTCAAAAGCTAACAGTAGGGGTCAGGGCATCATGTAGGCTACAACAGCCTACATGCCTATTTCATTTTTAAAGTGATCATCAAAAAGTCACCTCATTTGGATCTTGTCTTTTCCGCCAACGTTACATCCCGTAGCATTTTCCCATTGTTATTCTTGTATCATATTGCAGCCAATTTTACACGGTCGGAAACATAAATATTTAATTGAGTTGTCTTTCAGCATCCTCATTGTCACAACATTGGCCTCAAAATTAAAACAATATTTACACTGCTACATTTCTGGGGGAGGGGACGCAATGTGTGCAGGGATTTGTGTCTATGTGTGTGGATTCTGTGTTTGCTTGTTTTATAAATATATTATTAATAGACACCTGACTGCCTTGACACCTCTTTATTCCTCTTAATCTAGATAATCCCATCGTCTTTATCCCTTTAGCCCCCAACTGAATGACTACTCTAACATCATTTGTTTTAGAGCTCTGTGATGTTTGATTACATACTCACAGGGGCATTGACTCACTAACGGTAATGCCAGCGCCAGTAATGGGCTGCTAATCCCAGCATGTACCATCCACGACACAGAGGGGTGAAAGCTGAAATGAGAAATGCCATGAAGACGTGATTGAAGAAGACCTTTGACACTTGGTGTAGACATAAATAGACCGGGAGAAAGTATGACAGCATGGGAATCGATTTTTTGGACCATTGCCAAGTTACTGCAATATCATGACGGATGTGTGGATAAGACCCTGGAGGTCGGAGCAATGAGGAGATAGTCGGTTATGAAGGATGAAAATGGTTATGGTAGAGGCATTCGGGGACCATGACCCACCAGAGGACCAGAGGTCTCCGTCTCCAGGACGGACACTGCTGAACTCTCGCTTCTGTGAGGCGACAGTTCAGCTTTCCCACATCAGAATGTGGGAAAGCGTTTGTGGGGAAATGTGTGCACAACAGGAACACATTCACAGACGATCTTGCAAATACACATGTGTTTGGGCAGCATGGGTTCGTAATGGACTGTTGATTATTGTCTTGTAAAGAAATCTGCAAGCAAAGTATTAATTATGGATATTATCCTTGCACGTTTTGTTTTATGATTAGTAGTACTAAAGTAGCAGTAAAATATATAAATACATATGTTAGTGATGTGTTTATACGTGTGTTTTGGGTCTCCTTATTCTCTAGTCTTAGAGTTGCTTAAATCCTCTAGATTGGTCAGAGGG
>OLKM01000389.1:198179-220679 GCA_900291075.1 Melanogrammus aeglefinus | reverse complement strand
GTTTATAAGCTTTATACCAATGCACATATTCTTATAAATATGCACCTGCAAAGAAACAACAACAATGTATTGGAAAGTGAAAGCATGGGTTTCAGACAGACAGCGGTATGATGCTGTAATCTTTTCTCAACACCCTCATTGAAAACGACAAATAATAATGACTGCTGCTAACATTCGCTATACAAAAACACCTCCACAAAGCATCATATCTCAGTCTGTCTTCAATCAGCTCAACCATGAGTGTGTGTGTGTGTGTGTGTGTGCGTGTGTGTGTGGTGCTGTGCGTGCTGTGTGTGTGGTGCGTGCTGGTGCGTGCGTTGCGTGCGGGTGCCGTGCGTGCGTGCGTGCGGTGTGCGTGCGTGCGTGCGTGCGTGCGTGCGTGCGTGCGTGCGTGCCTGTGAATGTATATAGGCGCGTGCAAGGGTTTCTGCCTTATAATGAGCCGCGGTAAACTCTCAGGTTCTGTGTGCCATGACAAACGTGTTCTCACATGGCTATAGGACCGGTAATGGTAGGATAATTAATCAGCTCTCTTGACGTTCAGTTAATTGGGCATACTTCAAATGATGCACACTACTAATAAAAATCAATCAACCACCAACATCTCTCTCCTTCGCATGTCCTATTATTAACCATGTTCTATGTTCTGATGGGAGCTAAGCCGTGTGGACAGAGCAGGTTTAACAAGCCAGGGCTATTTCTCAGCATATATGTCCATCATTTCATGCCAATGGGGAATAGCTATCCTGACGCGCAATGTTCTTCCACTAACAACCAGCGCCACACATCGGTGCAGCGCCGCTGTGTACAATTTTGTTTGTAGGTGGTGTCCGCTAATCTACCAAGCTGCTATTTTACATTCGGATTGCCAAGGAGGGCTCCGGATGAATAATGCAGCCATCATTAGCATGAAGCGGTGTCACATAAAGCAGAGCCTTCAAGCCTGCAGTGGCTGTTGTCAGGTTGGAAAATGACCTGGAAAATGGGGAGAGTGTGTGAGAGTTGCCGTTAATTAGGGCCCCGATATATAAGCCTGTGTAGGGAGCGGCAAGTATGTCACACACGGGTAGTTATGCTGCAGTTATTATGCTATCATTGTCAAAGTACAAGAAGGAAGTAGGCCTGCTATATAACGGTGTGTACATGGCATCAGTGGCAATGGTGCAACAACATCTCTAGGCCTATGTTTTGTCATTGCTATAGGTTTCCTACTTTTACTTTTCAACATGCTTTTTCAAAGCAATGCATCAAAGCAGTTTCTAAAAAAGGTCCGCAATCTCTATACACTTCGAAACGTATTACAAACAAGGCTCTCTTAATGCAATGACATCAAAGATTCGCTCGCAAACACATATTTTTGGCACCTTTAAAAGGCGTTGAAACCCCTCCGCAACACATCCTACCATGTGCCATGTTATAAACATTGCCCTTAACGCCAAGCCATTTCCATATGAAAAAACATGGAGGTATATATACATCGCTCCCCCCCTGAAGGCAAACACCCATGGGCTTGCTGGCTCGGGCCGTGGTGCCTCAAAATAAATGAAAAAAACTAAAACCAAGAAAGTTACATAGAAGTAGGTGCTGATGAAATCGACAGCAGAAACCGAACAAGAGGCAGACATGATGGTGAGTGGGTTGGAAGTTATTCAAATATGAACCTAAATATAGCCCTGGAGTGTGGAGGACGGAGGGAGGCTGTGCAGCTCGGTACTGGTTGGCACCGGAGGAGAGTTTTGGCTCTGGATGGGAGCATGTTTGGTACCATGATATTGGAACACAGTGCTGGAGGTGATCTTCAGTATTTATAAACAAAGCCTTTTGTATTGCCTACTCTGGCATTGGTTCAAGACCACCAATTTTGTTTAATGTGATTTATTTTGGTTAAAGACCAGGGCAGCAGCTTTATTTCACTCAAATTAACTAAAACTTGGACGGCTACGGATAGCCCTTTTTGAGGGTTCTCGCTCACGTTGCAGGTGGTCTTAAGCACGGATATCTCGTCACCACTCCATCTATACCCTTGTTGCGGCGATCTACTGATCACTCTCACATGTCTCTCGTTGGTTCATGCAGGTTTTCGTTATCCTTACCAAACCCCTCGGTTTCCCTTCACCTCGGGCTGTCTTATGCACCTTCGAGATAGCTCTCGAGTCCCTTCATGGTTTTTTCCGTTACGTTTCCTATGCTTTGTGTTTCTGCCAAGCTGTAAATAAAGCCCTATTGTCTGCTCTTTCACGCTGCCTACTGAGCACGCCGTTACATGGATATGATGTTCTGTATGGATGGAGGCCCCTCAGGTCCACAACAGTCGAGAATAGCTAACTTAAATACTTGCATAACCAGATGAGCCTAATCTGCGTTGTCTAATTCCGTTAGAATTTTGCTGCCAATGTTTGATTATAAAAAAAGCTAATGTGTAAAAAAACGTATACAGATTCATATTTCTCTAGGATGTCAAAAAGATGATTGATTTGGTCGCTATAAACTGTGGGATCATCCACTGTGCATTCAATCTGAATGTGTGTTGAACAGTGAACGCAAGCATGTAGTGTATCTTTTAAATGATGCTCTCAGATATCTGGGCATAATTTCCATGGCGATAGAGGCTATCTTCCATTATAGACTTCACGCTGAGGTGGCCTAGTTAATTCTCTTTTGATGAGGTCCTGATTGTTCTTCCTTCCCTTTGTATTCAGCATGTTAACACTGCTTTGCATATATTTAAGTGCAAAGTAACACAGTGCTTATGTTACACAATGTGTGCATTTCATGTATCATGGACCCTATCACACAATTTGCATTGTGTGATAGGGTCCATCGATTCCTTTGGTTCGAGCCATAATCAAAAGGTTGTTTGGACAAGCAAACCCTCGGTCTACAATAGACTTTTCCAAGAAAGCAATTTCATGAAACAGTCAAACATGACCTATTGAAACATACAAACAGTTGTGATGCTGCACAAAGCTGGACAGACTCTAGAGCTAACGAGTTTAGTCTGGAAAATATAATTTTAATAAGGTAAAAAAAATATAAAGATCCCCATTGTGTTGCACGTGCATGACATGTACCGTCTCGTGCGTTGCCTGCCGTGTGGAGCACCACCCTCCCATGGGCTGCATATCAAAGTGGCCTACATGCAGACACAAGTGTCACGCGAAGCAGTTCTACACCTCCACCGACATCGTGTTTAATTTAGGAGAACCGGTTAACTAGGGTGTTTCACTTAGCAGGAGCAGTTAACCAGGGTGTTGAACTGAAGAGAGGTTAACTAGGGTGTTTACCTTAGGAGGTGCGGTTAACTAGGGTGTTTAACTGCGGATGAGAGGTTAACAAGGGAGTTTCATTTAGGAGGAGGGTTAACTAGGGTGTTTAACTGAAATTGAGAGATTAATAAGGGAGTTAACTTAGCATGAGAGGTTAATAACTCAGGTGTTTCACTTAGGAGGAGCGTTAACTAGGGTGTATAACTGACGATGAGAGGTAGGGTGTTTAACTGACGATGAGAGGTTAACTAGGGTGTTTAACTGGCGATGAGAGGTTAACTAGGGAGGTTAACTGAAGATGAGAGGTTAACAAGGGAGTTTAACTTTGGAGGAGCAGTTAACTAGGTTGATTAACGGAGGATGAGAAATTAACAGGGGGTGTTTTACTTAGGAAGAGGTTAACTGACTAACTAGTACGACTAGTGTGGGACATCTGCACCTGGCAAACAATGAAATTATCTCATACGTGGTTCAATAACCAGGGCATTAAACAATACAATAATATACATGTGGAAGATCTAGCACAACAGAAAGCTGTTCAAATGTATAGGTCAGAGGTCATCAGAATATAGGAGAAAACACACCATGAATAGGGGCATAGAATGACTTGGGTGACAGCTAGAGACAAAGTCTTTTATATGAATCAGGGCATAAAACTGTAAAATAATTATAAATGTGCAGAGAAAATGAGCAACTATTGTGCATACACTGCCACCGACTGGCCAATACAATGTACTGCACGAAACGGACACCAGAAAGTAACAATTTGTTGTGGCTTTTGGGAGTAGGCTAGACACCTGGGGTGTATTTTATATGAAAGAGGGCCTAATGGAAATAACAGATAATGCAGCTGGTGTCTCTAGCTCAAACGGAAATTATTGAAATGGTTAGTTCAGAAGTAATCAGAAAATAGCAAAAACACATCAGGAATAGGGGCCTAGAATGACTTTGGATTATGATAGAGACATAAGATGTCTTTTTAGAATAAGAACATTAAACTATACTATAATTATACATTTAGAGGATCTAGGCCAACAGCAAGTGATTCCAATGGGCAGGTCTGAGGTCATCAGAAAGAGAATAAAATACACAATGGAGTGGGGAATGACTTGGGAGTAAGCTAGAGACCTGGGGTCTCGTTTATATGAAGGAGGGCCTAAAGGGCATACAAGATAATAAGCCCAAACAGAAGTTATTTAAATGGGTAGTTCAGCTGTCATCAGAAGTTAGAAAGAAACACACGCCGCGACAATGGTTACGGCCAATCGTTAGCATGGCCCTGCTGTGGTGCCTGGGAACCCAGTTGTGGTTGGCGATTGTAGGTGGGGCCTCAATGGTCCCTAGTTAACATCATCCCCCAATGGCGGCTAAAAAAATTGCAACACAAATCTATAGCAGGGGATTCAAGGGGTATTGAAACGCACTCCTAGAGGGTCGAACATGGTCACACAGGGTCCTACAGGAAACCTATTTGCTATTTGTAGAAACACTTGACAGTTAGTCTCCGGCTGTTGGATCCTGCCAAGCTGGCGCATATGTGCTGCAGCTTTAGCAGGTTCCAGCCGGAGACTAAGTGTGTGGTGGGTGTCATCAGAAAGTGTGCCAATGTCAGGCTGCTTAGCTGGGTTGGTACAAGAGTGTGTGTGTGTGTGCGCCGTGTATGCACGTGCGTGTGTGTGTTTGTGTGCTTGTGGGTAAAAATTAATTAAATCAAAATGAATAAAAAGGATAACACAGAAAGAACGAGAATACAATTAATTAAATGGCTAAAATTGAAGAATGAAATGAAAAGCACCATAAAAGAGGAAAATTAATTAAATGGGAAACACAGTGAGCATGAGAATAATGCTCTGAATTGAAAGAAAGGTGCACTAAAGAGTCGAAAAGTTGGCAAAATAAACCACCATGGGAGTGGGAAACAGGAATTATAAGCAGAGAGTTTACTTCCAGGCTTCCCATGTATGTTTTTGTGTGGAAGTCTGAAGGACTGACCAGACAGTGGTAAATGTTGCTGTGTGAGGCCGAGATGGCTTACCTTTGTCGGGCAGTGGTACTGGGGAGCATACTATGAAGTGTGAGCTCTTAGAAGAGTGAACTGCAGCTGAAGTACAAGTGAGACTAGATGAATGTCAGCGAGAACAAAGGCTAAGGCAGCGTCAGCCCAGACAATATGCTGGGCCTGAAACATCATCTGTTTGGCACATAGAACAATGACCTTCCCAGTGAAGGTCATTAATCCTTCTAACAAGCCAGTAACTTTTGCTTGTTCGAAGACTTTGACTCTTACTATTCCTACATGACTGACGGACAGAGTGCCGATGTCCAGTGCAATATTGCTTAGGCTGGCAATCTGAGCAATGAGTCTGTATTCTCTCGTCCTAAAGCTGGGCTGTGGGAAAGTGAAATCCCTTGTACACCACAATCACCTTTGTGATACAAAGCCTTTCCGACTACCATACGGTAGGCTCTCTCCCTCACATAATGAAAAGCTACGTGAGGTTTGGATGAAATGGAGGAGTGTGTCATAAAGTCGACCAGTGAGCATGCATCTCCTTTGGTTATGGGTGGAAGAACTGTGACCTGCGGCTGTGCACTGACTTTCGGTGGCTGAATGCTCGCACAGTCGAAGACGCACATCCACTCCCTCACCAGGCAGAAACTCTGGCAGCCCTTGGGGGGACAACACATTCTTTTCCACAATGGACCTAACAACAATGTGGAGGTGCATGAACAAGACCTTAATCAGGGCCCCTTTTGGGCTACAACAGACTGGGGGTCTCTACAACAGACCCAGGAGTTATACAGAAGTCCAACGACGTTCACGAAAATGATGATGACCAAAATCTTCTTGATGATGTGAGGTTGTAGCAGTAACTACAAAAGCAGTAGCTTTTTCCAGCAAGTCTCTCAACTATTCCCAAGTCACGATAACCTGCACAAAGGCTAGAATTTTTTGCCTAAACCAAAGCTTAACGCTTGTTAACAAAGATGGGTGGTGAAGCTCGCCCCGTTCAACTTCAACAACAACCCAGGTCCCGAGAACGTAGTGGCAGGTGCTCTTAGCCGTGAACCCATTGTACAGCTCAGTGTGTTCAAACGGCTCCCATGAGTCCCATAGGGTGCACTTTTGGTTGAACATGGGCTCTTAACCATGACGGTCCAAGATGTGTGCCACTGACTGTCTTCCATTTGACAATGATAGTTAGAGACGATTGCTGCAGATGCTTAAGGCTCTCACCTTGTCATATGCACCATCCCAGCTGATGATCGGCAGGACACCCAGGCTGCCAATTGACATGATGTTTCAAGTCAGTTCTCCAGGATGATCAAGATGTTGACTATAATGATTAGGTACAGACCCTCAAATAGGACCTTGCAGAGGCTGTGAGGATCCCTCAGACATCAGTCAATAAACAGTAGAAGAGACAAGCGGATCTGTACAACAGGAAGTTGAAAGGTGCTCTTGTGGATGTTTGAGACAAGGTGCTGCTTGCAAATAAAGTTAAATGAGGGAAGAGGAAGCTGGCAGAAGGGTGGGAAGGCAATCTCAATGTTTTGACTGAGAAGAATGAGGGCATTCATACGTTTGAAAATCAGGAACAACACGACAGGAGTGGAGAAAGTGGTCCGTCGCAATCTGATAATGCCAATGGGGTGGTTCCACCAGTGGTGACACTGAAGATTCCAGAGAGGATGCTCTGGAAAGGGAATCAGTGTCTTTCGCTGTGTCTGCAAGTGATCCTGATGACAGAACAGTGGCATGGGTCGCAGGGCTGCTGTTGAGGCTGCTGAGGAGGCCCAGTCAGAGCACACAGGGATCCCCAAACTTTTTCTTAGGAGGGCCAGATCACTCTTTCTGGCTCTTTGGGAGGGCCGGAGTCAGTAACAGTATATGGGACAGTTGAACAGGTCTACCTGAATAAACACCTATTAAATCTTTTTTACATTTGTTTATATACTATTATATACTATTTTTAGATGATGTATGTACATTGCCATGGCACATTGTCAACGTTGGATGTAAAATGATAGGGAGGTAGCTAGAATAAAAATTTATTCGAGCCATTATCATAATTTTATTCAACGATTTTAGTGGATATAGAGTGTAATACTTATTATTGAACCATATTAGTGGAAGTAGTCTGATAGTGAGGAACATTTTTAATAGTAGGGAAAAAACAAATGCACTGATTGAAAAGTACATGTTTTATGTGTTATATGGCAAAAATAAAAACGACCTGCGACAATATTCTTGATGCGCAAGTCTTCAGCGGGAAACTGTGCGGCACGAACAGTTGCTATGGTTATTAAATGACCGTCTAAATACGTTAGCCAGCAGAGGATATAATTTAGTTATCAAGTGAACTATACCTTACCTTCGGGCCCTTCGCTAAGCCCCTCCCCTAAACAGCCACTGACCAATCCTATGTTAGCAACCGTGTGTAGCAACCGAGAGGTCTGTCAAGCTTTTAGCAGATGCTAATGCCGAAGCGGTGCGCATACGGGACCTGTAAATCCGACACCCGATACTCTCAAAGTGTCGAAGGTGGTGTCCAATTTTTCCCCTTCCCCAAGCCCAAGACCCAAGAAGAGAGGTGCAACACGTGGATAAAGCAGTGTGGAAGACCACATCAACAGCTGAATCACGGAAAGATTAATAAAAGAAACGTATGTTATAAGAGCGCCATCATCTGTATTATCATAGTAACAAAAAAGTGAGACTCACAACCAATCAAACCTAAATAATATCCTCAATAAATGTAAGTTAACCTGCTCCCTGTGTAGTGGCAATCAATAGGTCTCCGTTTGCGGTCACGTCTGGCTTTTGCGACCACTACGGATGATATGGGCAAAGCTTTTATTTTATTACTCCTCGGTTTATGCCATTGTTGTGGCACACTTGTGCAGGACTTCGTTGGGCTTTCTTGCTGTCCGTTTATGAGCTCCAGGGTATAAATCAATCCCACTATATGAGAACAATATCCTGGCGCGCTGTAAACAAATACAACCGGTGTATATCGTCCGCCAGCAGACGATAGTGTGGATATATCCCTCAAACGCATACTGCAGACCCTTCTGTCGGCTTCTCTCTGGTATATCAGAACAGTTTTTCCAAAATTGTGAGGTGATTTCCTTTGGAAATTGTGTTGATGGTATCATTGAAAACGCCATATTTCTTTTGCTAGGAGCGAAAGCTTGACAGACATAGCAACAGTAACTAAGGGGGGCGGGGCTTAGCGAAGGGTCACGTTTCGTGGTCCAGTTTGCCTGAGATATTTCCCAAACGAGTTTGTCCCCATCGGCTTTCCATACGCCTACCGGCTTGGAAGTGGGCCAAAGCCCGTCACATGACATCGACCAATCCAAGCAGGAAGTGTTTCTGAAAAAACAACGTGACGACACAGGGAACCGGAATTACCGTCGAGAATAATGAAAAACAGTCAACTACGATAAAGGGCGTCTTTCCGAATGTTTACAGTACAGTAGCCTTATCGTGAAACGGAGTTTGAAAGAACAAGACAAGGCGCTCTGCGTTGCGCTGCTCTTTAGCGGGTTTTAATCAACATCTAAAATGACAGCATCGGTTTTTTTCGGGATGCACATTCATTGCATTTGGACCCGCCATCGCTTTGTTCCTGTTTACTATTGCCCGTGATCCGCTACGGGTCATATTCTTGATAGCAGGGTAAGTTGGGTTACACGGTTAAGAATACGAGGATTTGATTGTTTTTTAGCCTAGCGTTGTGTTGTAGAGCCGCTTACTTACCTATATACAATTCCATAGTGTCTCGCTTCTTGTGACTATCCTTCTTGTCCTTGATCTTATCCTATCGATGTTCTCGTTCATTGTGTACTCTTTTATACACCATTAATTCTAATGATGTTGGTTTGGCACCTACAATCTTGTCTTGATCCAGTTTATTTAATGTATAGTTTTCCGATACTCTATTACCTTAATTCCAGTTGCCCAACACACGCTGATATGAGCTCATATTTGTTAGAACCCTGCAGTCATACTGTCAGAAGAAGAGCCGGAAGATGCATCACCTAAAACCAACACCTGTAAAGTTGCCTTGATAAAAAGTGAACAGTATTCTATTATCTTCCACATTGGTCACATGTGTGTGTGTGCTGCGACCTTCTTTCGGCAGAGCTTTTTTCTGGCTGGTTTCTCTGCTGCTGTCATCGCTGGTCTGGTTCATCTCGGTTCAGATCAGCAACAAGGAGAGTGCCCCACAGCAGAGAGGTCTGCTGATATTCGGAGTGGTGCTGTCTGTCTTACTGCAGGAACTGTTCCGCTTCGGTTACTACAAACTACTCAAGTAAGAGTGTGGCTTTTTCCACAACTGTTTATTTAGCTGCTTTTTGTATTTTATTTATTTCTATGTTTTCACTAAAGCAATAACATATGTTATACTGTGTCAAATATCCTTTCAATCTCAAAAAGATACAGAAAGAATACTGCCTTTGTCTCCCATCCTGAGGGATCTAAGTTTGGTCAATACAATGACATTTTCAATGTGATGCAATGTATTGAGTGTTTAATGTAGAAACTCACTGAGATGTCGGTCTCTGTCTCACAGGAAAGCAAATGAAGGCCTTCTTGCACTCAGCCAGGAGGAGACCATGCCTATCTCCATTCGCCAGCTGGCCTATGGTGTGTTCAGACGTGACCGTTTCCAAAAATGAAAGGAACACTTAACAATTCCTCTTTTGTGGAACACACAGGCTCAACCTATCATGTGATACCACGATGGGTGGAATGTGCTGCCTTGGCTAGCAATTCACTGAAAAGGATAATAAGGCATCAAAGAGAAGTTAACAAGAGGCAACGCTAGCAATAGCAATGTAGCTTGATTATTTCTTGGATTCCTTTTCAAGTTAATTTCATATCTTATAAGGATTTTAAAAGTGTTAAATTATAAATGTATAACATCATCTTATGGATAAGTATTATCTGTAACCCAATTCATGCTTGATTTGTTTGATAGATTATTGTTTAAAGTATATCCAGAACCATAGCACATATAACCCATGCTAATATGCAATGTCTCCATGTGTGTTGCCTTAGTCTCTGGCCTGGGCTTTGGGTTCATGAGTGGAGCTTTCTCGGTGATCAACATCCTGGCAGACTCGGTGGGACCGGGCACCGTGGGTATCCATGGGGACTCCCAACACTACTTCCTGTCCTCAGGTACAATACCATCTAGCCGCTTAGCCCTGTGATCATTCAATGGTGTTGATATCATGTGAGGCAATTGATGAATGATCAATTGATCAACAGTGTCTAGAGAATATGACTCCTGGGCTTTTTAAAATTCAGCCGCATACACTTGATGACCTCTCTTTACTTTTTCTTAATCAGTTACCTCGTATTCGGCGTCACTGGTGGCTGTGCACCATGGCCGCTAGCTGATGCCATCACCAAACTAATGGAGAATTCATTCCTCTGGGAAAACGGAGGACTGACTGTGCTCTCTTCTTCTGTGCAGCGTTCATGACCATGGCCATCATCCTTCTCCACATGTTCTGGGGAGTGGTGTTCTTCGACGCCTGTGAAAAGAAGCGCTGGTGGTGCCTGGTCATCGTGGTTGCCAGCCACCTCCTTGTTTCATGTCTGGTATGTAGGGTTTGGGAATTGTGCGTAGTTATTTGCATACTTGACTGCCGCAAGCCCAGTCAAGTAAGTCGGTGTTCCCTGCAAATGCTATTGGTGCTGTTGCGCTCTATATGCAACGCTCACACAGAAAGGGCCACTGGAGTTGCAGGGTGACGGCGGGAATACCTTGGTCAATAGAAACCTATGCCCTGTTGACACCCGGTGTTGACATGCACCTTCTTGGGGGATACAATTGCAATTGGGAAGCTCTTAGTACCCCCCAGTTCACACCTGGCATTAGAATGAGTCTCCACTAGCATCTCGAGTGACCACTTGTGATCGGATCTCACTTTCTCGCTCTATAAGCACGTCCATCATTATTGGTTGTAAATTAATTAAAATTCAGGGTTTTTTTTACAGGCGGTAGGCAGCAATGCAGTTTAAATTGCCCAGAGTGCTCAAAGTTTATAATAATCAAAACAACACAGGCGTCTATTCCTTACCCAACTAAAATCATCCAAGGTGTTTGTGTGTGTATATGGTTTTTACCTATGGTCCATTTTTGTTGACAGATTAAGAGTGCTATGCAGAAATACCGATTAGCTGAAACACTGTCTTAAAACCTTCCGCATGTGATGAAGCTATGAACCATTTCTCTGCTACTTCATTCTGTTCCTTAATGGAAATGTGGTCGGCCCAGAGCACAAGCTTGAATCACGGTGGCTTGCTTGCTATGACTAAACCTGCTTGCCCTTTCTCGTGTTGAACCCATTGTCGTGATGTTCATTGATTGTTATGTTGTTGATTGGCTCTTCCCCGTCTCCCCTCAGACCTTCCAGAACCCCTACTATGTGGGCAGCCTGGTGCCCACATACATCATCATGTTTCTGATGGGCGTGTGGGCCTTCTGCTGTGCGGGGGGCTCCCTACGCAACCTCAAGCTTTGCCTAACCTGCAAAGACAAGGACTTCCTACTGGCCAATCACAGGCCAAGATAACGCAGTACCTCAGAAGCGACAACAATCTGGGGGACTATAGCCAAAGATCACGGCAAATCCTTTCCTGGTGGTCTACGGGGTGAGGCGGACGAGGTTGTGATCCCTCCTCGATGTAAAAAAATCTATCCCTAGAAAGAAAAAAAAACCACCGTATTCAATGTTTTTGTTTTTGTTTTTAATTGCTCTATTGGATTCTTCTGTCAATGTGTAAAAAATGTCCTCCTTTTCCATCACCCTTTAGAAACAAACACATCATTCAAGTATGCCAACGTTGGTGTACTATTATGTGTTTATTATTTCCGCTCTTTCCTTCACCATATGGGCATTCAGTTAATTGAGTAGATGCTTTTGTCAAAAGCGACTCACGAGTAGGGCATATTGTGGATGCTAGGGCTCTTATGTAAATGCAGGGATGCTTCCTATAACTTTGGTACCTGATTAGGAATATTCCTTGTTAGGAACCTACTTTGGGGAAGTGTTTCAACTAGTAGCCCATCCAGGTAGCACCTCTGTCTATTAACTATTTGGAGCTAGCTGGTTGTCGTTTTGTCTCATTCTTCCAAACGACTAAATTAAAGGATTATTTGTAAGAAACATGAAAGCGGTCAAATAAATGTTGTTACATCAACAAATTCATGTAGTTAGCCTTAAACATGTGTTTAACTAAAACATGATGTGAACAACTTCTCGGGGGTTCTTGTGATGCACAGCCTTACTGGATATCCATGTAGGATATCCAAGGAACCATGCCTCCTTGAAAAGTAAGGACGGCGCTATCCCTCCATATCCCCATTATTTATACATACTTAGGAAGCATCCTTGCAATTGTGACATCATTTAGAAAGAAAAATTGCCTCAAATGTATTCAGTGCCATCAAAACAGTTTTGGTACAGACATGAGGATTGATCCCACATGTATTTACTTTAAGACGGAGAGTAAGCAAAATATCAATCCAATATCAATGTAAAGTGTGCTTCACCACACATAAACCAATCACTAACCTGTCTCTTGCTGACCTTGGTACCTGTTTCACACCTGTACTGGTCTGTGAGTGGAAGCACACATCATTGTCCTACCTTCCCTTTTCTTTCCATCACTCACTGCATAGAAGTGATCACACCACTTCAACTTCTGTTGTAGTGTCGAAACGGCTGCATACTCCGTGGTCATACTACGAAAACCATAGTCAGCTGTTGTATGTGTATTGCAATTTAGTCATGTAGCCCTTTTTCTCTAGATAATGGACAGTTAATGGACATTGCTCTTGATGCAATAATTGTTGATTCAATTAATAAGTCAGTGGAATGCAGTTTTACCACACAGTCTGCAGAAATGATGTTTTTGTGTTGTACATAATTCATAATTTAGGATTGTATTAAGATCACTGATAATGCTTAAAGATTGAATAATAAACAATGTTTCCACTGGACAATTGAAGCAAACAAGCAGTTATTAATAACTAAACATGTTTTATTTTTATTTCCCTTGATATAAATGTTGGGGAATACCGTACAGCCTACAACTTTTGATCTGCATACAAGAGATAATGTAAGCCATTTTATGCTTAGGTAGATAATTGATTGGAAAATATTGAACGTAATACCATTGTTGTTTGCTATATGTAATAGGCCTACCTTGTATTACATCCTCAACTCAATTCAATTATTGCATTTTTATACTGCTTCTTTTTCAGTTAAACACAAGTCTGGGACGATTTCAGAGAATTTCGTGACCCAATGCTGGTGCTTTATTAAAAACAGTTGAATAAAATTTAGAGCACATTTAAAACAACTGTAGTTGATGAAATCCCTGTACAGTGCAAAGATATCGCATAGTGGGTACACAGTGAAAAAAACAACATATCAGACTGGATAGATGTCTAAACAGGGCAACAATAAATTAACACACACACACGGCCAAATAGACAGGTGCTAACTTTATAAACACCCCACAAATCGCATGGAGAGCCAATGAGGAGAGGCCTGCACAGGGTCATGTGGTTCCTCTTCCTGGACCAGTGTCAGAAGCCTGTCGTGGAGGATCGTGGACTATTTATATGAGTCACCAAAGTGTAGGGAGTAACAGAAATCCAGTTGAGACAAAAATCATGGATAACTTATTCGAAATTATGAAATGAGAATAAATATTGGTGATGATATATCAAATATTGGGCCAAGGCATTTGGCAGACAGTTTAACCTGGCCAAGGTTTTGACTAATTGTCTGTGGAATCAGGAAAGCCAAATAAAACGGTTTCAGATTTGTTTTTATTTAATTGTAGAACGTTTTTTGGCCATCTAGCGGGTTATGTCCTCATGATGGAGATCCTCTGTATTGGCCATCAGGTCTTAGGGGGAGGTAAACTCGTGTATCATCTTCGAAACACTGGAATTATACACATATATATATATATTATATTATTTGACCCAGTGGGCATGTAAATGGAGAAAATTTGACCCCACATGGTTCATGTGTTACGGATGAAAGGAGAAAGTTCTGACATTGAAGGAGTTTCATTATCATTTTTGAGGTGAGCCAGCTTAAAAGCTCTTCAACCAATAGCGAATCCATTATTGGATCAATGAATATCGCATGATGAACTGTGTCAAAGCAGTACTGATGTCTAATAGAAGTAGTCGTGCACAGTGGCGTCACTATGCTGTTTTATTCGGGGCTAAAGCCTCGGATGTTATTTAATTAGCCCCGAATATGATCTTTGGGAAAAAAATAAAAATAATAAAATAAAAATATTCATAAAGATTTATAAGTAGCCTAGTCTAGATAGTCCTTCTGGCAAGAGAATAAACAACAACCTGTACCACCTCAAGTGAATTAACCTATCCTATCCCCAGTCAGATCTGGGCGTGTGTGTGTGTGTGTGTGTGTGTGTGTGTGTGTGTGTGTGTGTGTGTGTGTGTGTGTGTGTGTGTGTGTGTGTGTGTGTGTGTGTGTGTGTGTGTGTGTGTGTGTGTGTGTGTGTGTGTGTAAGGTCTGCCTCACTTGTATTCATTTTACTCTGCAATAACTTGAATGGAACTTTAGATGTTTGGGGATAAGCAGCATAGCAGTCAGGTAGTTATTTAAAGCTATAATAAACCGCATATTTTGTTTATTTAGATAAAGCATTATGAAAAGTTTGCATGCACAATAAAGCATACAAATGAATTTGGCACCCATCATTTACATTTTCCCTCTGGGCTAAGCCCCGGATGTTTATGAAACCTAGAAATCCCCACCCAAATCTATTCTCTTGAGTAGGGGCAATAAAAATGCGATATGTGTGGAAGGGAGACAGAGAAGAGAGGAAGGAGAGGAGAAAAGGATTAGAGGGGAGAAGGAGAAGAGAGAAGGAGGAGCAGTATTTAGTGACCAGAACTTGATGGAGTGTATCTATTGTGTGTGTGTGTGTGTGTGTGTGTGTGTGTGTGTGTGTGTGTGTGTGTGTGTGTGTGTGTGTGTGTGTGTGTGTGTGTGTGTGTGTGTGTGTGTGTGTGTGTGTGTGTGTGTGTGTGTGTGTGTGTGTGTGTGTGTGTGTGTGTGTGTGGTGTGTGTGGAGGGTGGGGGGGGGGGTATCATATAGTTTGTATCTATATTAAGTTAATCTTTGGTGTGTGTCTATTTGGTGTGTATATAGGCCTATATGGTTTGTATCTATGTGTGTGTGTGTGTGTGTGTGTGTGTGCATATGGTTTGTATCTATATGTTGTGTGTATAAATATTGTGTGTGTGAATCTATATGTGTGTATCTGTGGTGTGTGCGTGCAAATGGTGTGAATCTACATGGTGTATTGGTGTGTCTGTATGGTGTTTGTCTGTATGGTGTGTGTCTGTGTGTGTGTGTGTGTGTGTGTGTGTGTGTGTGTGTGTGTGTGTGTGTGTGTGTGTGTGTGTGTGTGTGTGTGTGTGTGTGTGTGTGTGTGTGTGTGTGTGTGTGTGTGTTAACGTGTGTGTTAATGTGTGTGGTGGTAGGCGATGACTCCAGTTTAACCAGTGAATGAGTCTCTCTGGTCTCTTTGATGAAAGCTTCCTTCTCACTCCTCAAAGGGCCGTTCAGGATGCTGCCAAGTTACGGTTGCAATGGAGACTGTATCTCGCAGAGCGCTCAGAGAGCAATGTTCTCGTGTGGTAACATCGCCCTCTGCTGTCCATATCCGCTCACTAGGGGGACGCAAGATCACACGTGTCTTCCTTCTCACCAACTTGAAATCAAACAGTAGTAACACACACACACACACACACACACACACACACACACACACACACACACACACACACACACACACACACACACACACTCACTCACTCACTCACCTCACTCACCACTCACTCACCACTCACTCACTCACTCACTCACTCACTCACTCACTCACTCACTCACTCACTCACTCACTCACTCACTCACTCGCGCACACAGTAAGGTGAATTGAATGAATACTTTTTTCGTCTTGAAGTATGAATCTAAATCAGTCAAATCAGACTCATCCCTTTAATTAAAATGAGGGAGGTCATTTAAAATCAAACACAGAGCTGAAATAGCCTCTCACTGTTACCAAAGCGACCATAGGGCGCCAAACCTGCCATGTCTTAATTAGTTAATTGGTTGCATCTGGCGCGTTTGACTTAAGAGAACAGCATGTCTGTGTCCTCCACTGTTTTTTCGGCATTGCAGCGTCTCCCGAACCTGGTATGTTGTTGCGTTCCCAGAAACCAGAACGTCCGCGTACTGTTTTGTTGAGGTCTGTTGTGACTTATTTGACATCTCTTCCTGTTTCACAGGTTAGACTTTTGTAGAATTGTGTGGCAAAGCGCAACTGATGTGACTTGTATGTTGAATATAAATCACCCGTATTGTTTGAAGGAAATCGGGGATTGTGGTGGTTTAACTCTCATTTGAAATTTAAATGATTCTACCTGAAAGTAACATTTTAGAGACTATAGCCTACATTCAAACTTGTCAAAGTAAAAGGTAAATCACTCTTGAATAATAATTAGTATAACTTGTATTAAAAAGGTGGATTAGTTAATTATCTAGATCAATATTTAAAAGTTGGATGATCCCAAAAGCCCTCAATTTTTATTGTCATTAATTTATCTGATTTAATGGAGATGGTAGATGTTGAACTGTGGGACAGTTTGGGGACCCTGAGTAATCTGTTCCTTCCTTCAAAGGTCTATCTATCATGGATATTTATCTGCAGTTCTGTGTGAGTATCCCAACTAAACCATGAAGATGAACTGCAAACTGTAAGTCATGCGTTTCTCATTACTCTTGGGCACATTGATGTATTTTGGCTTCCTGGTGAGTTAACCCGTTACCTGAAGATTAATCTGAGTAGTAAGGATGTTTTATTGGTTAATGGGTTACTTAGGTGTTTGGTTTATGTTGGTTTTAATGATTTGTTAAAATGGTTACAGGCTCTAAGTTATTGTTGTAAGCTGGAGTAATGGGTTGGGTTCTGATGGTCTTCAGTCTTCTCTTCAGCTACTCTCTCCTGAGCTCTGCATCTTCATCACATGAGTGTTGCTTTTAACTGATGAGGGTGTGGTCTGAGTGAGCAGAGGTGCATAACTGGGATACAGAGCTGTCTGAAGTCTACAGATCTGTAGACAACGCCCTTTCAGGGGAAACCAAGTGTTTGAGAAAAACCGTCGTGAGGTCAGTTACATGGACTGGAATGTTCTTTAAGATGGAGACAGGGATTCAGAAGGAGAAACACACCAGGGGGAGATGAGGGAGCCCCTCATCTCAACGGACTAAACAACACAACTTCAGTCTGACAGAGAACCATGGAACACATATTCAACAGTCCCCTCCAGGGCATCGTGATTCCCTCAGGAAACAGTTTTCATTTCCAAGAAGGTCTTACTTGGGGCCATCCCCAGATGGATCCTGCTCCTCGAGCCACCCCCCTCCACTGGGCTGGTTTCTTCTGAACAGATGACGTCCTTCCTGTCTAAAGCTGCACCGTTTGCATCTGTGAAGGCCCCTCATTCAGGAAACCACTGGACTACAAACGCATGACTTCAAAGACGTTGCCCCTCATTCAGGAAAACCACTGGAACTACAAAGACAATGACTTCAGAGACGTTGAATAAACCTGGGACACATTTTTGGAGACGCCCAAGCCATAATCCATCACCAATGTGGGACGCCACTGAAGAATGGTTGTACATAATTTACGTCTCTGGAGACATTGGTTGTTCTGGGTGCCCCTGGCAGGAGAGCTGGGGGTGGATGATGGAAATCTTATTTGGCATGAGGTTTTTTTACCCTGCATGATTGTTTGGCCTTTTATGGCTCAGTGGTGTGTGTGTTTGGGTTTGACATGAGATGGATGATTTTTGAGCATCGCTAGGGTTCTGTGTGTCCCACACACACACCTGGCATGGGGTTCTACACGTGTTTGGTTCCACCTGGCATGGGGTTCTACGTGCGTGACCTGGGTTATAGTGTGTGTGGTGTGTGTTGTGTGTTGTGTGTTATGTGTGTGTGTGGTGTGTGTGTGTCCGGCTTGCTTTGACAGTGATAATGTTCATACAGGGGTCTGTGTGAATTTGGCTTGGGATATTGGAATGGTCAAATAAATCATACCTGATGGACGGCCACATGTTTACTTAAGGGCCTCCAGTAGACATGAAGAGCCCTGAGTGACGCTCCGGAGCGATATCCAACACACTGGGCAGGAAGGAGAGTATCCAAATCAAGTGTAAAAGGATGCAAGCGGTGTGTTCAGATCAGTGACTTCAAACTAGGACTACACCAATCAGGATCAATGGAGGATGGACACCTAAAGGCATTCCACAAGGAGAGTCTGAAGTTGGAAAGGGACCTAAATGGGTATTCAACGATGATGACCTTCAGACCTGTAATGAGAAGGGCTCTTCCTTCCTTCCTACCTGGCTGGATTGATGGAGAGGCCCTGTGGATCTTGTCTTGCTCTCTCAGTTGCATGTCTTCTCAGGCTGTACTGTATTTGTTTCAAGACAGGCACTTAGACTGAACGATTGGGTTCCCTTAAATCAGAACCAATCTGGGAACTCCCAACTAGTGCGCTCTTTGAGCTGAAGTTGTGCTGCTCTTCAGCTGAGCCGGTAAGGAAAACCTTCACTGAGGCTTCAAGGTGTATAAAGAGGAGAATGTTTCAAAGTGTTCCATGGTACTCTGAAGAGACCGTTGTTGTGTTCCACTAGCTGAAGAGGAAGAACCCTCACATCTTCCACTTGGCCTTTTCCTCCTCTGAGAATCCTGGCGCCATCTAGAAGGCTATTCCAGCTCATGTAACTAGGATGCCACGACAGATTCTCAAACACTTGGTTTTCTCTCTGAGGGGCATGTCTATAGAACTAAAGACTTCAGACAGCACTGTATCCCAGCATGCATCTCTGCTCACTCAGACCACAGCCCCCATGAGTAGGTATGCAACTCTCTAGTGATGGAGATGTAGAGTTTTAGAAGTAACGAGGGAGCAGACAAAGATGATTAGAAACAATGCATTCAAGTCCTGTAAATCTTTAAAACCATGAAAATGTTTGAGATAGTTCAGGAATTGGGCTTCTTTTTATTATGGGCAGTCCTTTCACTCAGATGCCCACATCTCACTGGACCTGTACATGTGTTGGCTGGCTGAGCATGATTTGCTGTTGGTGATGAGGCGGTTCAGGGTGAACGTTGCAGGGGCTAATGGTCGCCTCTGTGAGCTCAACGTTTAGATTGCTCTGTATGGTTTGGTTACCCTAGATTCTAGATATATTGTAAAAATGTAGACATGGTTTTTGTATTGAATGATTCCAGGATTTTAGGTTTAAAGTTGTTGTGAAAACGTAACATGGTAGTTTGGTTCTTGGTATGGTTTTGAGTGAATATAACTTATAACACACACTGGTGGCATAATAATGTAAAGGGTACACTGAATAGTATGAACCAACAGCAACAAAACAGATCACATCAAGGTAAGTCTGTTGGCTGTATTTTAAAAGAAGACCATCGCTGGACTTCATGATCTTTCCTCCGTTCAGCTTCAAGGTGAGGTGCTGGGTTATGTTTCTTCTTTTGGTTGGTTCCGGCCGGAATGTTCGGATTCCGGTCGGACGGTTTTGTGCTTCCCGCCGTGGAAGGTTTCTGAGTGCGGTCACTTGATTTAATCCCAATGGTTAGCATAGAACGTTGTAGTCTTGACAAACATAAGAAACCACTTGGCATTTAGTTGGACGGGAGTCCCCTGAGGGAATCTGAACGTTCTGGATTGTATTTGCGTAACCTCGAGCCGTTGCCAGCGGAAACTATTTTTCAGTCGTTTCCATTGGGAATTGTTGCCCCTTATCTTAAACAACTTTAAGTTTGGTATTAACTACATACTGATGCGTACGTCGTACAATATGTTAAATTCCGATGGTTGCGCCGTACTTTTAACCACGTTGACGTGACGGGACTCTCGCTGCGTACAAAAACGCGTTCTACTTGCGGGCCCATTTTTGACATCAGTGAAGGCTGAAAATCATTTCAAGGTGGAAGACAATTTGACATTTCTTCAACGGAGACCCAGCACCTGAATATGGCTGAAGTATATTTGATTTAAATATCGATACTGCTTAGTGTTCTTTGTTACTTCAGCTTTTGTACATTCTAAATATTCTGCTGTCATTAATTGCCACAAGTTAAAACCCTACCCAATGGAATGACGTTAAACAACGACTTTGGTGCAGAGTTAACCAACTGGATAATTATCCAAAGCTAAAATAATGGCCGTCCTTCCCACATGTTACAGTGGAAAGATACTCTAAGAAACTGTAACAAGTTTAAAAAAGGTAACATGTAGTTTTTCCCAAGGTGTCTGCCTCCTCACCCAGAGCAAAGACCTCCACCTCCTCACCCAGAGCCAGACCCCACCTCCTGTCAGAAGTACTACTCCAGAACAGGTCAGTGCTCTGGTGTGTGAGTAGTCTTCTCAGTTCAATTTCAATGCATGCCCTGAACCACTTCTTTAAACTTGTGGACTGCTCTGTCTTCATTCCCAAAAACGGGATGCTCATGTTTGGTCTCTCAAGTCTTTTCTAGCCTCGAGTTATAAAATAATAGTTCAATTAATTGTGTACCTCGGTTTCGGATGAGTCAATTAAGTTTATTGTTGGGCAAATGCTAATGTAAACCTGCTGCTGTTACAGTAGCTGAAAGGTGAGGCTGGGGACCGGAGGCTTGTGGTGCCAGGATGGACCGGAGACTGAGGCTGGAGACCAGGGGCCTGCAGCCCCGGACCAGAGGGTAACCATCACCAAGCTCATCTGAAACACTAAAATCCATGGTAGTTTAGGTCGGGTTTTGATCATCTTATGACTTTAAATCTGTGCCAAGCTGTGATTTGAGTTAATTCATACAGGGTTATGTAAGAGTCATATGAGCCATTATTGTTACTAGTGCTGCTACGACCGTAGTGGAGGAATTGCTGAAATGTTTCAATTTGTCTTCCATTTGGTAGATTTCAGCTTATTTCTAAACTGTACAAGTGAACCTCAGATGCAGGAGGTGGGGTGTGTTGCGTCCCCAGGTGATTTACTGCTGAGACAACTGTGTTTGTAACCAGACCAGGAATCCATGGCTGAAGGAGCTGATGGAGGAGCCATGCTGAAGGAGCTGATGGAGTCGTGCTGAAGGCCCTGCCTGGTGGAGGAGCTGGTGGAGGCCCTGCCTGGTGAAGGACGTCTGTCGTGGGGTAGATGGAGCTTGACTCTGAAGTGATCATCACACTCACTGCCACTTCTCGTAGAATACTGCTACCACAAACTACCGGCGTTTGTACCATATATACCCGACGACTACATCTGTTTTACCACATGTTGAAGCAAGACTTCCACTGTTGTTTCCAGACCAGGACTCTGGCTGAAGAGAGCTGATGGAGGACCAAGACTCTGGAGGAGACGACAATCACGTCCTACCAACCAGGATCCTCGTAAGTTGCATAAAATAAACAGAGTGGACTCGTTGTAACGCAGGATTCGTTGTCCACTACAAGTTATGGGCATAACTACTGGGGTTGGTTACCAGAACAAACTACAGCTGCTACTTTGTTACGCGCCATAAGAGCTCCAACTATTCCTGTGTTTGTTACATTACAATAGAGACAAAACTATTACTGTATTGTTACCTTTTTAAATTAGAGACAAATTACGTTTGTAACCAGACCAAGGAATCTGGAGGACTGAAGAAGCCGTACATCTGGAAGGCAAAATCCTGAGGACAACCAGGACTCTCTACCATCAAGGATTCCCTCGTAAAGTTGCATTATCCTGGCATAGTGAGCTAGGTTAGGGGGCTGGGGGTTCAACTCTCTCAAACCAATTGGTGCCGTGTTCAAGTCCTCAGAAATACAGTGATGCGTCCTTGAGCAGGCGTCCCTAAAGCCCTGCCTCTCCTTAATGACTTATCTTTGTTCAGATAATATTGCGATAAATCTTTGAATATTGAAACCTAATCCATGGTCCTTGTTGGTCCCGCGGGCAGAAACACCTGAGCTGAACCCTCACCTATCCCTGTTTGGTCAGGGGTAAAAGACACACCTGAGCTGAACCCGCCCTGATCTGACTTCCTGCTGGTCCCGTCCTCCTCAGTCATCTGAGCCTCGTCTCTCCAGAATGACCTGCG
>OLKM01000389.1:132843-198154 GCA_900291075.1 Melanogrammus aeglefinus | reverse complement strand
AAAGCCAAATAAAAACGGTTTCAAGATCTCTTGTTTTTTATTTAATTGTAAGACGTTTTTTGGCATCTAGCGGGTTTTGTCCTACATGAGGAGATACCTCTGCTATATGGCCATCAGGTCTTAAGGGGGAGGTAAACTCGTGTATCATCTCAAACACTGGATTATATACCATATAATAGTATAAATATTATATTATCGAACCCGTGGCAATGTAAATGGAGAAAAATTTGGAACCCCACATGGTTCAGTGTTTTAACGGTGAATAGGGAAAAGTTCTGACATGAAGGAGTTTCCATTATCAATTTTGATGAGGTGAGCCAGAAAAAAGCTCTCAAACCAATAGCGAATCCATTATTGGGATCAATGAATATCGCATTAATGAACTGTGTCAAAGCAGTACTGAGATGTCTTAATAGAAGTAGTCGTGCACAGTGGCGTCACTATGCTGTTCTTATTCGGGGCTAAAGCCTCGGATGTTATTTAATTAGCCCCGATATGAATCTTTGGGACAAAATAAAATATAATAAAATATAAAGATATTCATACTAAGATTTATAAGTAGCCTAGTCCTAGATAGTCCTTTGGCAAAAGAGAAATAAACAAACAACCTGTACCACCTCAAGTGAATTAACCTATCCTAATCCCCAGTCAGATCTGGGCGTGTGTGTGTGGTGTGGTGTTGTGTGTGTGTGTGTGTGTGTGGTGTGTGTGTGTGGTGTGTGTTGGTGTGTGTGTGTGTGTGTGTGTGTGTTGTGTGTTGTGTGTGTGTGTGTGTGTGTTGTGTGTAAAGGTCTGCCTCACTTGTTATTCATTTTACTCTGCAATAACTTGAATGGAACTTTTGATGTTTGGGGATAAGCAGGCATAGGCAGTCAGGTTAGTTATTTAAAGCTAATATATAAACCAGCATATTTTGTTTATTTTAGATAAAGCATTTATGAAAAAGTTATGCATGCGCACAATAAAGCATACAAATGAATTTGGCACCCATCATTTACATTTTCCTCTGGGCTAAGCCGCGAATGTTTATGATGACCTAAGAAATCCCCACCCAAATCTATTCTCTTGAGTAGGGGCAAGTAAAAAATGCCGAATATGTGTGGAGAGGGAGACAGAGAAGAGAGGAAGGAGAGGAGAGAAAGGATTAGAGGGGAGAAGGAGAAGAGAGAAGGAGGAGCAGTATTTTAGTGACCAGACTTGAATGAGTGTATCTATTGTGTGTGTGTGTGTGTGTGTTGTGTGTGTGTGTGTGTGTGTGTGTGTGTGTGTGGTGTGTGTGTGTGTGTGTGTGTGTGTGTGTGTTTGTGTGTGTGGTGGTGTGTGTGTGTGTGGTGTGTGTGTGTGGGAGGGTGTGGGGGGGTATCATATAGTTTGTATCTATATAAGTTAATCTTTGGTGTGTGTCTATTTGGTTGTATATAGGCCTATATGGTTTTATCTATTGTTGTGTGTGTGTGTGTGTGGTGCCATATGGTTTATATCTATATGTTGTGTGTATAAATATATTGTGTGTGGAATCTATAATGTGTGTATCTGTGGTGTGTGCGTGCAAATGGTGTGGATCTACATGTGGTACTTGGTGTGTCCTGTACGTGGTGTTTGTCTGTAATGGTGTGTGTCTGTGTGTGTGTGTGTGTGTGGTGTGTGTGTGTGTGTGTGTGTGTGTGTGTGTGTGTGTGTGTGTGGTGTGTGTGTGTGTGTGTAGTGTGTGTATATGCGTGTGTGTGTGTGTGGTTAATGTGTGTGTGGTGTGGTAGGGCGATGACTCCAGTTTAACAGCCAGTGATATGAGTCTCTCTGGTCTCTTTGATGAAAGCTTCCTTCTCAACTCCTCAAAGGGCCGTTCAGGGATGCTGGCCAAGTTACGGGTGCAAATGGAGACTGTATCTCGCAGAGCGCTCAGAAGAGCAATGTTCTCGTGTGGTTAACATCGCCCTCTGCTGTCCATGATCCGCTCACTAGGGGGACGCAAGAACACACGTGTCCTTCCTTCCTCACCAACTGGAAATCAAAACAGTAGTAACACACACACACACACACACACACACACACACACACACACACACACACAACACACACACACAGCACACACACACACACTCACATCACTCACATTCACTCACTCACTCACACTCACTCACTCACTCACTCACTCACTCACTCACTCACTCACTCACTCACTCGCGCACACAGTAAGGTGAATTGAATGAATACTTTTTTCGTCTTGAAGTATGAATCTAAAGATCAGTCAAATCAGACTCATCCCTTTAATTAAAATGAGGGAGGTCATTTAAAATCAAACACAGAGCTGAAATAGCCTCTCACTGTTACCAAAGCGACCATAGGGCGCCAAACCTGCCATGTCTTAATTAGTTAATTGGTTGCATCTGGCGCGTTTGACTTAAGAGAACAGCATGTCTGTGTGTCCTCCCACTTGTTTTTTCGGCATTGCAGCGTCTCCGAACCTGGTATGTTGTTGCGTTCCCAGAAACCAGAACGTCCGCGTACTGTTTTGTTGAGGTCTGTTGTGACTTATTTGACATCTCTTCCTGTTTCACAGGTTAGACTTTTGTAGAATTGTGTGGCAAAGCGCAACTGATGTGACTTGTATGTTGAATATAAATCACCCGTATTGTTTGAAGGAAATCGGGGATTGTGTGGTGGTTTAACTCTCATTTGAAATTTAAATGATTCTACCTGAAAGTAACATTTTAGAGACTATAGCCTACATTCAAACTTGTCAAAGTAAAAGGTAAATCACTCTTGAATAATAATTAGTATAACTTGTATTAAAAAGGTGGATTAGTTAATTATCTAGATCAATATTTAAAAGTTGGATGATCCCAAAAGCCCTACATTTTTATTGTCATTAATTTATCTGATTTAATGGAGATGGTAGATGTTGAACTGTGGGACAGTTTGGGGACCCTGAGTAATCTGTTCCTTCCTTCAAAGGTCTATCTATCATGGATATTTATACTGCAGTTCTGTGAGTATCCCAACTAAACCATGAAGATGAACTGCAAACTGTAAGTCATGCGTTTCTCATTACTCTTGGGCACATTGATGTATTTTGGCTTCCTGGTGAGTTAACCCGTTACCTGAAGATTAATCTGAGTAGTAAGGATGTTTTATTGGTTAATGGGTTACTTAGGTGTTTGGTTTATGTTGGTTTTAATGATTTGTTAAAATGGTTACAGGCTCTAAGTTATTGTTGTAAGCTGGAGTAATGGGTTGGGTTCTGATGTCTTCAGTCTTCTCTTCAGCTACTCTCCTGAGCTCTGCATCTTCATCACATGAGTGTTGCTTTACTGATGAGGGTGTGGTCTGAGTGAGCAGAGGTGCATACTGGGATACAGAGCTGTCTGAAGTCTACAGATCTGTAGACACGCCCTTTCAGGGGAAACCAAGTGTTTGATAAACCGTCGTGAGGTCAGTTACATGGACTGGAATGTTCTTTAAGATGGAGACAGGGATTCAGAAGGAGAAACACCAGGGGGAGATGAGGGGGCCCCTCATCTCAACGACTAAAACACAACTTCAGTCTGACAGAGAACCATGGAACACATTCAACAGTCCCCTCCAGGCATCGTGATTCCTCAGGAACAGTTTCATTTCCAAGAAGGTCTTATTTGGGGCCATCCCCAGATGGATCCTGCTCCTCGAGCCACCCCCCTCCACTGGGTCGGTCTTCTGAACAGATGACGTCCTTCCTGTCTAAAGCTGCACCGTTTGCATCTGTGAAGGCCCCTCATTCAGGAAACCACTGGACTACAAACGCATGACTTCAAAGACGTTGCCCCTCATTCAGGAAACCACTGGAATACAAAGACATGACTTCAGAGACGGTTGAATAAACCTGGGACACATTTTGGAGACGCCAAGCATAATCCATCACCAATGTGGGACGCCACTGAAGAATGTTGTACATAATTTACGTCTCTGGAGACATTGGTTGTTCTGGGTGCCCTGGCAGGAGAGCTGGGGGTGGATGATGGAATCTTATTTGGCATGAGGTTTTTTTACCCTGCATGATTGTTTGGCCTTTTATGGCTCAGTGGTGTGTGTGTTTGGGTTTGACATGAGATGGATGATTTTTGAGCATCGCTAGGGTTCTGTGTGTCCCACACACACACCTGGCATGGGGTTCTACACGTGTTTGGTTCCACCTGGCATGGGGTTCTCACGTGCTGTGTATACCTGGTGGTTTATATGTGTGTGTGGTGTTGTGTGTCCGGTTGCTTGCTTTGACAGTGATAATGTTCATACAGGGGTCTGTGTGATTGGCTTGGGATATTGGAATGGTCAAATAAATCATACCTGATGGACGGCCACATGTTTACTTAAGGGCCTCCAGTAGACATGAAGAGCCCTGAGTGATGCTCCGGAGGCGATATCCAACACCACTGGGCAGGAAGGAGAGTATCAAAATCAAGTGTAAAAGGATGCAAGCGGGGTGTTCAGATCATTGACTTCAAACTAGGACTACACCGATCAGGATCAATGGAGGATGGACACCTAAAGGCATTCCACAAGGAGGGTCTGAAGTTGGAAAGGGACTTAAATGGGTATTCAAGATGACCTTCAGACCTGTAATGAGAAGGCTCTTCCTTCCTTCCTACCTGGCTGGATTGATGGAGAGCCCTGTGGATCTTGTCTTGCTCTCAGTTGCATGTCTTCTCAGGCTGTACTGTATTTGTTTCAGACAGGACTAGCTGAACGATTGGTTCCCTTAAATCAGAACCAATCTGGGAACTCCAACTAGTGCGCTCTTTGAGCTGAAGTTGTGCTCTTCAGCTGAGGCGGTAAGGAAACCTTCACTGAGGCTTCAAGGTGTAAAGAGGAGAATGTTTCAAAGTGTTCCATGGTACTCTGAAGACCGTTGTTGTGTTCCACTAGCTGAGAGGAAGAACCCTCACATCTTCCACTTGGCCTTTCTCCTCTGAGAATCCTGGCGCCATCTAGAAGGCTATTCCAGCTCATGTAACTGATGCCACGACAGATTCTCAAACACTTGGTTTCTCCTGAGGGGCATGTCTATAGAACTAAAGACTTCAGACAGCACTGTATCCCAGCATGCATCTCTGCTCACTCAGACCACAGCCCCCATGAGTAGGATGCAACTCTCTAGTGATGGAGATGTAGAGTTTTAGAAGTAACGAGGGAGCAGACAAAGATGATTAGAACACAATGGCATGTCAAGTCTGTAAATCTTTAAACCATGAAAATGTTTGGATAGTTCAGGAATTGGGCTTCTTTTTATTATGGGCAGTCCTTTCACTCAGATGCCCACATCTCACTGGACCTGTACATGTGTTGGCTGGCTGGCATGATTTGCTGTTGGTGATGGAGCGGTCAGGGTGACGTTGCAGGCTATGGTCGGCCCTCTGTGAGCTCAACGTTTAGATTTGCTCTGTATGGTTTGTACCCTAGATTCTAGATAATTGTAAAATGTAGACATGGTTTTGTATTGAATGATTCCAGGATTTTAGGTTTAAAGTTGTTGTGAAACGTACATGGTAGTTTGGTTCTTGGTATGGTTTTGAGTGATATAACTTATACACACTGGGTGCATAATAATGTAAAGGTACACTGAATAGTATGACCAACAGCAACAAACAGATCACATCAAGGTAAGTCTGTTGGCTGTATTTTAAAGAAGACCATCGCTGGACTTCATGATCTTCCTCCGTTCAGCTCAAGGTGAGGTGCTGGTTATGTTTCTTCTTTGGTTGGTTCCGGCCGGAATGTTCGGATTCCGGTCGGACGGTTTGTGCTTCCCGCCGTGGAAGGTTCTGAGTGCGGTCACTTGATTTAATCCCAATGGTTAGCATAGAACGTTGTAGTCTTGACAAACATAAGAAACCACTTGGCATTTAGTTGGACGGGAGTCCCCTGAGGGAATCTGAACGTTCTGGATTGTATTTGCGTAACCTCGAGCCGTTGCCAGCGGAAACTATTTTTCAGTCGTTTCCATTGGGAATTGTTGCCCCTTATCTTAAACAACTTTAAGTTTGGTATTAACTACATACTGATGCGTACGTCGTACAATATGTTAAATTCCGATGGTTGCGCCGTACTTTTAACCACGTTGACGTGACGGGACTCTCGCTGCGTACAAAAACGCGTTCTACTTGCGGGCCCATTTTTGACATCAGTGAAGGCTGAAAATCATTTCAAGGTGGAAGACAATTTGACATTTCTTCAACGGAACCCAGCACCTGAATATGGCTGAGTATATTTGATTTAATATCGATACTGCTTAGTGTTCTTTGTTACTTCAGCTTTTGTACATTCTAAATATTTGCTGTCATTAATTGCCACAAGTTAAACCCTACCACAATGGAATGGAACGTTAAACAACGACTTTGGTGCAGAGTTACCAACTGGATAATATCAAAGCTAAAATAATGGCCGTCCTTCCCACATGTTACAGTGGAAGATACTCTAGAACTGTACAAGTTTAAAAAGGTAACATGTAGTTTTTCCCAAGGTGTCTGCCTCCTCACCCAGAGCAAGACCTCCACCTCCTCACCCAGAGCCAGACCCCCACCTCCTGTCAGAAGTACTCCAGAACAGGTCAGTGCTCTGGTGTGTGAGTAGTCTTCTCAGTTCAATTTCAATGCATGCCCTGAACCACTTCTTTAAACTTGTGGACTGCTCTGTCTTCATTCCCAAAAACGGGATGCTCATGTTTGGTCTCTCAAGTCTTTTCTAGCCTCGAGTTATAAAATAATAGTTCAATTAATTGTGTACCTCGGTTTCGGATGAGTCAATTAAGTTTATTGTTGGGCAAATGCTAATGTAAACCTGCTGCTGTTACAGTAGCTGAAAGGTGAGGCTGGGGACCGGAGGCTTGTGGTGCCAGGATGGGACCGGAGACTGAGGCTGGAGACCAGGGGCCTGCAGCCCCGGACCAGAGGGTAACAATCACCAAGCTCATCTGAAACACTAAAATCCATGGTAGTTTAGGTCGGGTTTTGATCATCTTATGACTTTAAATCTGTGCCAAGCTGTGATTTGAGTTAATTCATACAGGGTTATGTAAGAGTCATATGAGCCATTATTGTTACTAGTGCTGCTACGACCGTAGTGGAGGAATTGCTGAAATGTTTCAATTTGTCTTCCATTTGGTAGATTTCAGCTTATTTCTAAACTGTACAAGTGAACCTCAGATGCAGGAGGTGGGGTGTGTTGCGTCCCCAGGTGATTTACTGCTGAGACAACTGTGTTTGTAACCAGACCAGGAATCCATGGCTGAAGGAGCTGATGGAGGAGCCATGCTGAAGGAGCTGATGGAGTCGTGCTGAAGGCCCTGCCTGGTGGAGGAGCTGGTGGAGGCCCTGCCTGGTGAAGGACGTCTGTCGTGGGGTAGATGGAGCTTGACTCTGAAGTGATCATCACACTCACTGCCACTTCTCGTAGAATACTGCTACCACAAACTACCGGCGTTTGTACCATATATACCAGACGACTACATCTGTTTTACCACATGTTGAAGCAAGACTTCCACTGTTTGTTCCAGACCAGGACTCTGGCTGAAGAGAGCTGATGGAGGAGCCAAGACTCTGGAGGACGACATCACTCTACCAACCAGGATCCTCGTAAGTTTGCATAAAATAAACAAGTGGACTCGTTGTAACGCAGGATTCGTTTGTCCACTACAAGTTATGGCATACTACTGGGGTTGGTTACCAGACAAACTACAGCTGCTACTTTGTTACGCGCCATAAGAGCCCAACTATTCCTGTGTTTGTTACATTACAATAGAGACAAACTATTACTGTATTTGTTACCTTTTTAATTTAGAGACAAATTACGTTTGTAACCAGACCAGGAATCTGGAGGACTGAAGAAGCCGTACATCTGGAAGGCAAATCCTGAGGACAACCAGGACTCTACCATCAAGGATTCCTCGTAAGTTTGCATTATCTGGGCATAGTGGACTAGGTAGGGGGCTGGGGGTTCAACTCTCAAACCAATGGTGCCGTGTTCAAGTCCTCAGAATACAGTGATGCGTCCTTGAGCAAGGCTCCCTAAAGCCTGCCTGCTCCTTAATGACTTATCTTTGGTTCAGATAATGTTGCATCTTTTGAATATTGAACCTAATCCATGTCCTTGTTTGGTCCGGGCAGAAACACCTGAGCTGAACCTCACCTGATCCTGTTTGGTCAGGGGTAGACACACCTGAGCTGAACCCGCCCTGATCCTGACTTCCTGCTGGTCCCGTCTCCTCAGTTCATCTGAGCCTCGTCCTCCAGACGACCTGCGAAGCTCAGCGGTCTGAGGCTGATGGATCAATGACCTCCAGTGGGAGTGATCTTCTTGACCCCACATGTAACCGTGTGCTTCCACACGCCTTTCTCTCACGTCTGTCACTAACCTCACTACTTCACTACTCTCTACTGCTTCTTCTTCTTCCTTCTTTATGGTTCTAACCTTTACACTGAAGGCGCGTCTTCCTGCCCTTGGAGGGTTCAGCATTAGGGTTGAGAGTCAGGGTTTAGAGTCAGGGACAGAGCTGGTCAGGGAGGACTGCTTTTACACAAACCTCTTCACTTGCTTTCGGAATGGTGGTGACATTTTGAAAAGATTCATTTGGGAAAATGTTTTCCTCTGCTTTCCTTTACAAAATTGTATTCAACTTTGGTCAAGTGTTTTTGTTTATATAATAAAATCCCACATTGACTGCTACATGTTTGCTGCGGTTAATTTAATTGTCCTTTAACTTGGTTAATGTCAAGCACAACTCCTGCAATACATTTAATATACATGATTGGTATTCAGCAATGTTCACATAATCCATTTTGTAAAAATATGAAACCTCCATATTACTACTAAATTCAAGCCTATTCATGTATTTAACAATGTACATACTGCCCCGCAGGCCATTCTCTGCTACTACACGTTCAATCCACCAACCCGTCTCACATCAATGTAGGCTACTATAGCTACGTTGGTTCAAACGGAAAATGTAGTTTGGTGTGAGACTGTTGTCCAGCAGAGAGAGCTGTCATACACCTTAATTATACAGGAATGTCTGTATTTACATTTTAAAATGTTCATGTGCTGGTCTAGTTTGTCTGCAAATAACTCTTGACTCCAGCAACAGGATTGGTCGAAACATATGAAGTAAAATAAAAGCCCAGTTCACCAGATCTGAGGTCAGCTGCGGTCAGATTTTGGATCATGAACGTATTGAGTGAACGACGTCTGAGCTAAATATTAACCACCTGGAACTAAAGCGCGTTTCCTGGAGCTCGGAGGACGGCAGGACGCGTGTTTACCTGGTCGATTAGACCCTGAACGCAGACCCTGAACCCAGACATCCTAATCACAGACCCTGTTTAATTAGCCCCGAATATAATTTTTGGGTTGAATAATGAAATAAATAAAAGTAAAAATATTTAATTATTTATAAGTAGCCTGGTCTAGATAGTCCTTCTTGCAAGAGAATAAACAGCTTAAAAACATAACCTGTTTACCACCTCAAGTGAATTAATCTATCCTATCCCCAGTCAGGTGTGTGTGTGTGTGTGTAAAGTCTGTCTCACTTGTATTTTACTCTGAAATAACTTGAATGGAACTTTAGACATTTCGGGATAAGCAGCAAAGCAGTCAGGTAGCTATTTTAAGCTATAAAAAACTGCGTATTTTGTTTATTTAGGTGAAGCATTATGAAAAAATGTTCATGGAAAATAAAGAACGGAAATAATTTTGGCTTTTTTATTTTCCGTCTGGGCTAAGCCCCGGATGTTTATGAAACCGAGAAACACCCCTGGTAGTGCACACTCTCCAAACTCTTTAACGAGGAGAAACTCGTAAAATTTTTCGAGCAGGGCTGAGCCTGTGTGGAGGCCCCACAATTTGAATATGTCAAGGATGTTATTGGGATTCAGAAATGACAAAAGCTGTGTCCGAACCACCATTGCATTATAAAAATGTATAATATAGGTATGAAATAGTGGAGGAGGAGGGATCTTTTTGGTTTTTAAGAAGGCGCTGCGGAGCTGGACAACTGCGTGTTAAAAACATGAGGGCTACCGCTGACATGAAAGATGTAGGCCTGGAGAGAATGCGAAGGCTGACCTCTTCCAAGACTCCCTAAGCCCAGTAGATTTGTTACAGAGATGGACGTTTTTGTTTTATAGTGATTTTTGTTTTACACCTTCAATGTTTTCCTTTTCTCACAAAAGTCTAAAAGAGATGGTGACCTTGATGCGGTCGTTTCTTTTGTGGTGTGAGAAGTGGGCAGTGCAAATAAGTCAAGTCGAGTCGTATATAGAATTCTTACACTCCCTTCCTTTGCCTCGGCTTATCCTCTGACGGCCATGTACTTTACCCCCTGATTCCCCCAGTCCTCTCTCCCTCGGTCTGTTCAGGTGCAGTTTCCATTTATGACACCGGACACCCGGCGCAGAGCAGAACAAAGCGGAGCGGGACGTGGGAGCACCCCTGTGGTCTCCTCGGGGGATTCGGTCAAAGCCCTTTATTCCCCCCCACTCTGAGAATAAAGTAGCCTAGACACTCCCCGCACTGAAACGCTATCTAACGCTATATATTTATGATTCACCTGAACTCATGTCATGTTGAAATGCTACGTCTGACGTAACATTTGATTATCATTGTAACGTTGTAAGGTTAATTTGTCAGTTTATCCTAAAAAATGTGAAGGCCTAGATTTGATAGCCTATTGAAAACATGATCCTATTTTTGGGAGCCTACTAAACCCTTGATGTCGACCTTAGGCTAATACAATTAAAATAGCGATGTTATCAGACACTTTATGTTGGAATCATAAATAGCATGTTAAATCATGTGATGGATGTGACGTGATCGATAGGCCTACACGTTGCCTAAAGGCCAATACATATAGGCCTACAAATAGGCCTACACACGGGCCTACAATACACATCCACCCAGCAGACGAATTAACTTAATTCTCCGTTAACGTCCCGGTTTGAAAGAGAGAGCGACTGGAAGTGAGAGAAGTTTTCATCACTTAAAAATACAGTCCGGGCTTTCATATATAGCCTCACGAATCCAGAGTTGTCAGAATAAAATGGGCAAACTTTTATATGAATAGATGGATGTAAAGTATCAAATAAGATAGTTGAAGTAAGTGACACAATACAATTTACAAGCTTGTTTCTTCGTCATTTGCGCTCTTCCTCTGTGAGCGGGTGACGTGCGGCAATATGCAAATCTGCAGGCGCGGTCCGCTCTTATAGGCTGAAGCGCGAAGCTTAGCGGAACATCCGAATGGCGCGTGAGACGCACATACAGCAGGTCTCCAAACGACGCACATTAGCGTGATGGTATCTGAAACAATGTGTCGATGGTCCAGCTGAACTTGAATTTTTACTGGCAGGAGAGTTAGCGATTCCACTGACTGTGGATCGCATGAATCACGGATGGATCCTATTCTAAGTTATGGCTGGAAAAGGATATTGCGGTTATTATCAATTTACTTCATCCTTATTTATCAGGGTAAGTCTCCGATCAAAGTGATTAGAATGTATTGACCAATTCATATTTGTTGTCTACAAACTTTCTTAAATGTGCATCATCCATTGAAGTTAAGCCTATTTCTATTAAAAATAGATTGAGTTTCTGTCAAAAGCTGAATAATAATACGTTGTCAACAAGTGGGTCATTGTATTTGCATTTTTAACGGCCTGAATCGCCCTTTTTAAAGTTATGAAGTTGTAGGCTTGCCCTCAGATATTTAAGACGTTTTTTGACATTTGCTGTAGTTAGTAGAAATATCAGTTATCTGAAACGATTCTTGGTATTTTCCTTTTTATTTAAATGGGCCTAATTTGAGTGAATTTCTGTTTGGTTCTAGCGCACATATCCTGGGGTATTGATAGTGTGAATATCACTGACTGGAATGTTTTGAACAAGTAAGTCGATTCTGATTATTATGAGGTGTCATGCACCGAAGATGCATGACATAAGTGTGTCATGATTATTATTAGGCTATAGCCTAATGTTTTAGAATTATAATAACATTTTTTACAAACATAATAATACTGAGGATGTGTGATATTTCTACCATGTATGCAACCTTATTTCATACAATATAGGCCTATGCGTAAATAATATAAAAAAATACATAATTTAATTGCATAAATTATCTACTGCTCGCTTAGCTATTAATTATGCTGCTATTTCTTTAGATAGCCTAATAGCCAATGTCTGCGTCAGGGAAGGACTATGGTGTTTGTTCATGCCATTTTTCTCCAAACCACCACAAGTGCTGATTACCTGCGAGGAACAAACCACTCCTTGTTCTCTTTCTTCCAGCAGCGAAAGCAGCAGGATAATGCTGCCGAAATGGGATACCGCTTCCCAAAGAGAACAGGTAGGCGAGCAGAGCCGCTGTTTTGAAACGTAGCATTGATGGGCCACGTAAAAACGATAGGCACACAGACACAGACACAGACACAGACACAGACAGACAACATTAAGTGATTTAAAGACTTTTTTCCAAGTTTTCGAAGAAAATTTGTGCGTGCTCGATACTTTTTGCCTTGCGATTTAAAAAAAACCAGCTACTGTAGTGTAGCCATTCAAGTTAGCAGCTGTTGCACAATTTATCCTCACAAATAACTTGTGTCGTATATATATATGAGAATATTTTAACCTCATTCTATCCGTCATTAATTTGACTAAATGGCTTAGAAACCTCAATCAATTAGGCCTTCATATGAGATGACACAAATTCCACATAATTACAAAAACACCATCAATAGTGGACAGTCACATTGTGGTCCATCTGACAGCATAATTAACATTGTCATTACACAAATGAGATTTCCTGAGGTTTTCTGAACTCCATCCCCAGGGCATGCATGTAACTGTTCTATCTGATACCTGATGTAAATTCTCTTCACCTGCTGTTCAATACCTGCAGCATGACACGTGAAAAACAAAGCAGTGTCAAATAACTGAGAACAACCATGTCCTATTTTGTATATGCATGTTCACACTCACAGTCACAATAGTACCGATACCCATCAATGCTTAATAATTAATCAAGATACATTCTCCCTTGGCTTTATCCCTGCCTTTTGAGATGAAAGCCGAGGTTTGAGTGCTCGGGTTTCTAGGCAGTCTGGGTTGGATTATAATACCTATGTTGTAGCACCAGGTGCAGTAATATTGTGCGGCCCCTGTGTAGAATGCAAAGTGTTCACACAGGTAGCCTATCCACTTATTTTGCCATCCTTGACAGAAAGCGCTTAGCCGTTATTCAAACACAACCAAAAGCATTGTCAAAAGGAAAAACAGTAGAGGTTTCTTCTGAATGGGAAAGTGTTAGGCCCAATCCCATTTCTACCCTTACCCCTACCCCTTACCCCTTCAAAACAAGGGGGAGGGTTAAGGGGAAGGGGTAAGGGGTAGAAATGGGATTGTGCCTTAGCGTTGAAATTCCCAGGGAAGTCATTAATGAAGGCAGGCTGACAGCGCTTTTCCCTCCAGCGCTCCCATTTCCCACTTCCAGCCTGAGCAGACCATTCGCCATTTGAATTTGTCTCTCAGCAGTATTAATCACCAGGGATTTTGACCAAATGAAAATAAAACTTCTTAAGCAGCCTACATTTTAAGACTTTATTCATATGTCATGTGAGACTTTATCATTTTACACTACACAAGACAATAAAACAATTACTTGAAATCAAACAGAATCAGGTTGCAATGCAAGGAGTATTTGGTTAGCTATGATAACATTGCCTTTGGCAATCACCATCAAGTCTTGGAACCTGTATAGAATTGTTTTCAGTATAATTTGATAGCAAGAAACTTCAGAGTATGAAGTTATTAAACACCAAGTTACTCTTGATTTGTTTTTTCTCCTCACAACTCAGGGAGCAGCCACTGAGTTACCATCCAACTCAACCTCCTCCAACACAGTGACCCACAAGTCAGACGGTCAGAACCCAATTTCCTTAGACGAGACATCAGGTCGACAACAACCCATTGCAGAAAGCCTCAACATATCCCACATATCATCAGAGAAAAACGTTTCTAAATTCGCACCTACAACAACATCCAACCTACCACAAGCCACTTCGCTACCATCTAACCAATCACATTCCCCCTCACACAGCCAATCACTATCCAACTCAATACTATCTAACCGATCCACGGCAATCGGAGGTCAATCAAGACTGTCACAAATTAGAGAGACACCGACAAATGAGATAACCACCCCATCAGATAAGGCCCCTACTCCTGCACATTCTCATGTGGAATCACCAAGCCACCTCTCATCTGGCAATCCACCACAACCAAGCCATCTTTTGTCAGACTCTGTGCCATCCAGTGGAACAATAATTGGTTCCAAAGCAACATACAAAGCGGTCACTACCTCAAAAGAAGTACCATCAACAATCCCAATGGCTGAAACCACTTTGATGCAGATAAGGGTGTTGACACCCAGCTCAACATTGGCCAACAAATCACCAATCATTTCCCCAGACACAGAGGAGGCATCGACCGATGTGCTGGCCTCTGATCATTCACCAACCATACCATCAAAATGGACCCTGGCATCTTCCAGCACCATACCATCAAATCAAAAGCCAACTATATCAACAGAATTGAAGCAGGAATCGCCAAGCTCAACACCACCCAAAAAATTACCAACCAGCTCAACAGAATTGAAGCAAGATTCTGCAAGCTCACCAACCAACAAATCAACAACCGGCTCAACAGAATTGAAGCATACATCACCCAGTCCGACACCATTAAATAAATTGCTAAATCCCTTGACCAAATCGTCATCTAACTCATCATCCAGCCAACCATGGGTCAGATCAACCAATCAATCATCAATCTCAACAGACTTCAACATTTCAACAACCTCACACACGACCATGGTCCATTCTTGGGACGAACCATCCAGTTTGCCACTGGAAGGCCCTCAATCAGGATTTACACCTCCAGTTAATTCTTCCTCACCCTACAGGCATTCCAAGGAAAGAATGATGTTGTCATACAAGATTGCCTCAGGTATATAATGGTTAATACTAATAACAGAATTGTTTGTTTTCATCCACATGTTATTATGTTAATGTTAAAGTTGAATTCAGCTGCATATTTTATTCATTTAGAAAAACACTTTAATCCAACTTGCCTGACAGTGAATGTTACCAACAAGCCGGTTATGAGGGTTAATCAGCTAGCTCAATGATACCTACGAGAAGACTTTGGACATTGAGCAAATTAAATCGGGATCATTTTGGCTTTGTTGGAGTCACCGGCCATGCCACTATCCCACCCAGCTATGGCCCTATCCTAAGTATCGGCTGTTATACATTAGAAACGTCAATTCTTGACCCTGGAACAAAGACTGACACAAAGTTGTCCACAAATCCAGTTAACAAAAAGAAAGTGCTCTTTACAGAGCCACCAATCTGACACTTACATACACCTTCTGTCAATTGTGACCCTATAGGACATGCCTGAGTGGGCATGCAGTGGCTAGCTGCTGCTGCTAGGCTTTAAGCTCACCATTCACCTGTCCCACCTGACCATTACACAGATGGTGTTAAGGCAAGATAAGGAGCCGTCATTAGAACCTGTGCAGACACCAGAACAGCTCGGGGGGGGGGGGGGTGGACAGGATTGTTGCTGAGGAGATGATGGTTCTTACATATATACTTCGTACTGTATTAATCAATGAATTTGGCCTATAAAAGTTGTACTTTAATATACTATCCATTCAAATAGTTTTTTCAGATTGGCTCTAATTGATGCCAAGAGGGGTAATATACAGTAAATGAAATTAAAAAAAAGCTGACAATATGCCTCTTTTTTTGATCCAACTTTGATTCACCCAGAAAAGGGTCACTGGGCATTTCATTTAGTTGGGGGGTAACCTTCTTAGAACCCAGAACATTCTTTTCGTCCGCTCAGACATTTGAGCCTTGACCATTAAATTGAGCCAATCCAATAGAGAAATTGCAAAAGAGGATTTCAACATCTTTAACATAATATGGTTAAAGTATATTGTTTAATTCAGTGTGATGTTCTTTATTCAGATCTCTGTTGGTTTCCTTGTCTGAATGGAGGTCAATGTGTGCACCCAGACTCATGTGACTGCAGTTTATATCAAGCCACTGGTGCCAGATGTCAAACAGGTATGCCAGTTGGTCCTAACTCTTGGCAAGGTGTGTGTGTGTGTGTGTGTGTGTGTGTGTGTGTGTGTGTGTGTGTGTGTGTGTGTGTGTGTGTGTGTGTGTGTGTGTGTGTGTGTGTGTGGTGTGTGTGTGTGTGTGGTGTGTGTGTGTGTGTGTGCGTGGTGTGCGTGTGCATGCATGCTTTTCCTCTGTTAAAAATGATGGGGACACATATTTGTAGCTGCCATCAAGCTGCCGGACAATCAAGGCCGTGTACCAATCTGTGGTTTTATCTTTTCAGTTCCAAACACCGGCTTTGAGAGGGAGATGACATGCCGTTCGTGGGGCCAGTATAACTTTGAGACGTTTGATGGTCTTTACTACTATTTCCCTGGGAGATGCAGCTACACGTTGCTAAAGGAATGCGAGTACCTCACATCATCCAGTATCACTGTCCAGGTACAGTACAAACAAGCCAATATGCCTTCCAGGGCACTAATGCAGTAGGCATCCACCTAAAATGTATTCATCATTTCAGCCGCTTTCACTGCTACGTCCCCTGACTTGCCTTGCTGCATTTGAACTGGAATGTGTCCCATTGAAAAATGCTTTCCACTTACTAAGTTCAGTCTTTGCCTCAGGAAGAGCTTTGCTCTGGAGATTAGTGAAAGCTATCCAATTATTAGGGTCAATTACCATTAAATACTGCAATTATCTATCAGGCTATCTGTAACAGAGCTGGACTTTGTCTCCCCCAGAGGTTACTGTCCCTGGGAAAACTAAATTGTTGCTGAAAACCATATTACATTTTCTTAATTATTTTTAAATTGAAAAAAATCTAAAGGAAAACTTTATATTTAACTTTTAAATGATATGTTTGTTCGAAATCAGATAACCAGTACTCCCCTCATTAGGGTCAGTACATTAGGTTAGTAATAGAGCTCTGAGATCTAATCTGAATTAAAAGCATGCATGCGTCTAATGACCAGTTACCCAGTGGAGAGAGCTCTGCACCTGTTGGAATAATGCCAAGGCTTGTCAACTGAGAAGTTAAGTGACTTGTGACTTTTGCAAGTTAAAATGTTCCTAAAATGAAAAAATATACTTTTATTTGTATTTTAAATGAAGTACTTTGAAAGTGGGTTTGTAATGTATGAAGGTATTTCACCCCGCAGGTCCATAACGACCCCGGTTGCCAAGGCTCTAGGTATAACTGCACACGCTCAATCAGTCTCTTCGTACCTTCAGAGGGGGAGGTCAGGTTGCACCGCGATACTGTCACCTTCAATGGCCAACGGTAAAATACTAAACCACATGAAGCAGAAACAAAAACATTAACAGCCGATCCACCGCATTCACTAGAGTATAAGTCCTAATGCAGGTCTCGTTGTATACAGTCTTGAACTGCCTCACCACATCCATGACTTGGAGCTGGAGCATATCGCCCACTACGTTCTGGTGACCCGGCAGCAAGGCTTCACTCTCGCCTGGGATGGACACAGTGGCTCTGTCTACATCAAACTCAGCCCAGAGTTTGTGGGAAGAACCTGTGGTTTGTGCGGCAACTTTAACGCTGACGTCCAAGACGACCTCAAAACCAGCTACGGTATGGCTGACCAATCCCTCAGGTCATGTCTCCACATTGGCATCATTTGGTCTTTGCTCAGCTACAAAATAACAATCCATGTTTAACAAGCTGCTTTTTGGAATAATCCTCAATCACACAACATTTGTAAATAATAACAATAATACCATATATATTGTTTTAAAACAATTTCCATGAACACTGTAGAATAAAGACTTGTGGTTGTGACATGCTTGCAATGTATGGCTATTTCCTCTACTTATTATTATTTTATTCTACCAAAGATGAATCAAGAAGAGAAGTTAAAAAGTTCAGTAAAACCTAAGTGAAAGGACATCTCTTTCTGCAGGACTGGTGACTGCAGAAATAGACATGTTCGGAAACAGCTGGGTGGAGGAGATACCACACCAAGCAATATGCCTCGTCGTCATTTCTGGCTTCCCCTCACCCTGTGCTGGGCTGGATAATCATTTCTTGTTGGTAAGGTCTATTTCATCTTTGCATTGGATTCAGAGGAATATGCTGTTTTCTGTGGCCACTCTTGTTCATCCTGTGTCTACATCCCTAAAATGTCTTTCCTATATGGAGCATGCCATCCTTCATACAATCCTCCTGTTTCTGTTGTTAATTTCTTGAAGAGAAAATACCACCTTTACCAGCACATACCTAATTTTCATATCTCTTTGCGTTGCAACGGGACAGAAAGTGGAAGAGGTGTGTGCTATGCTGCTGGAGGAGCCTTTTCTGAGCTGCCATGCGATTGTCAGCCCTCTGCCCTACATGGCCAGCTGCTCCAACGACCTCTGCCTGTAAGACCATCCACACTAAATGTCACTGTAACAGGAAACTAGATTAAAATCTTACTAATTTATTCCCACTAACACAGAATGGAGGTGTAGTCAAGAGGAAAATAGATGGACATGTGATGAAATGTGGTTCATGAAATTTCATAAAAGGAAAAGGCATGCCATAAACTTCCTTTACTTGTAAGAACTGTTCGTTAGGCCTGATTTCTGGTGCAAATCTAGACATACATTAACGAAATGTTTATCAAGTACTTCAAGTAAAAAATGGGACATTTGCCATTACAATACACAAACGAGTGATTTCTAAGGGAAACCGACCAAAATAACAGAAACATTTGGATAAACCAAACGATCGCTACAAAATGTGTGACACATCTGCGGCAGCCATCTTGGTTGTGTTTTTGTATCAAACCCGCCCATTATTGGATAAATGTTTGTGATTGTTCCGACCTCTGCCCTACATGGCAGAGGTCAAAAAGTTATTGTTTGATAACTTTCTGAAAAACAAAAGAAATCAAAATAAATCAAATGGCAGTAAATAAGAAAGCAGCCAGGTCTGCTGGTCAGAACAAAAGGGAGGCCAGACGCAAATAAAACTTTAGCTTTCTGATTTATCTGTCTCCCAGGCTAAGTAAGTACAATAAGTACAAATAATTGAATTGTTTGTCAAGTACTACAAGTATAAATAAATGGCTGAATAGTTAAGTTAAGATTGTTATTCGGAGAAGAGAAATTTTAGTAAATCAAACAAAATAAAAATAAAGGAAATATAATGAACAATATGCTCAATACACACCTAATATATTACTCTAAAGTGTATCCACAGGTAATGACTTCCAGATAAACCCTAGAATTTTGAACCCCCCCAAGGTTCAGTGCTTGTGCAGGGTTCATTAACATCTCTGGAATAGTCCGCCATCCCAGGTGTCCCAGGTATGACTTTACCCCTGGCTCGGCTTAAAGAGTCGTTCTTTGCCTTTGTGTGTGTGTCTCTCTTTGTGTGTGTGTGTGTGTGCGTGTGTTTGTGTGTGTGTTTTGGTCGGGTGTGAAGGTCAAGTCCCAGTGGTGATGTGGTATGCCAGGTGTTCACAGAGTACGCCAGGGCCTGTGCCCACGCTGACTCCCCGCTTAACGACTGGAGGGAACACATACCCCAGTGTGGTATGTCTACACCGTTGGCCCACTCCGTAGCCCATTCCCTACCTTCTCCTGTCCCTAGAAGCAACACACAAAAGGCATGCGCTTCATCTTTAACTTGAAGTATTAATGTCCTTAGTATTTATCAATCTGAACTTAACATGTACAGTATGTGTCGGAAACATGCCTGAAAATGGTATTTACACTCCACTACACAACACCAGTTTTTTTTTTTTTACTATTTAAATAATTAACATGTATAAACTTTTCTTTTATATACTGTACGTTTGTTTCATGCCAAGAGCAGCATCGTTCGTCTTTAAATACGACATCTGTACCACATTTCATTTCTTTGGTGATCTTTGTCATTGTTCTGATCAGCGAAGCAGTGTCCCGCTGACTTGCAGTACAGGGAGTGCATCAGCTGCTGTCCGGCCACCTGTAACGCGGAGCGCATGTGCATCGACAGCAAGCTGGTCTGTCTGGATGGCTGCTACTGTCCTGCAGGTGAGTCTACTGTCTGTGTTGGGAGGATTTGACCCATCACACAAGGTAGGAAGACTTATTGTGCGCTGGGGTTAGACTTTAATTATTTTTGGGATTTCGGATGTGTTTTTTAGCTTTCACCCTGCCAATCAGGATCTCGTAAGTGGGACTTGACTAAATATTTAATGACGTTATCTGTGTGACCATACCAAGCTACAAAAAAGGGTAAGCACAAATTCAACATTTAAAGTCTCTTCAAGTTTATGGATTCTGCTATGGAACCTGTTGAACAACAAAGAGCAACTTCACATTGAGAATTATTATCCACTAGTGATTGGTTATTGCTGGGACTGATCCAGACAGTCTTTCAGCGTTAATGGCCATTAGGAATGTAGGGAGGTAGGATTAGGCGGTTGTCACCAGTAGTGTGACATGGTCAAAAGCTTGTCATGCGTTGTCTGGGACACTCTACGATGCCCCACAACAAAATATTACCGTTAACGGTAACCATTTTGTTTTACCCATGTTGTGTTGTCTGATAAGTCCTATGACCTGTACACTGAAATTATTGTCTACCGTTTTGACCCCTCCTCCCCGATGTGAACTGGAAACCAAGTCATGTTGCGGTCAGATGTGTAGTGTGCCCTTTCTCTAGTGCCTAATTTGACACGGGACCATAATTAAAGACATAATTAAAGAAATGTTGTCTATTCTGAACTGGGCATTTGGAAGCAAGACCGTCAAATTACAACCACTACATTTCTGAACGGCTAGATTAGTCCCCCATTAAAAAAGTTAAATTTTGCCTTTCTGTTTGGCAAGGAGACTTGATGAGTAGGCGTTAGGGCCTTTACTATGGGTATGTAGCTGACACCTTTGTGTCCTCTCGTCAGGTCTGATTTATGAGGATGGACGCTGCGTGTCACCGTCTGACTGTCCGTGTGAGTACCACGGCATGCTTTACCCTGGCGGACAAACGGTTCAGGAAGACTGCAACAATTGGTAAGCTTCCTCAGACATCCCAACATCATACTCATATCAGGCCTGTTAGATGGATTCAAACAAAACATCAGTATTATGTCCAGACCTGAATAATGACCTTTATTGGTAATACTAGTCTGTTTGCTATATAAGAGATGACTACATGTTTTCAAATTGAATAGTCTTTTGTACTGAGATATTGTGAAGTATTTCCCTGGATGGGAGGACATGCATGCTCGTCTTTCGATACATTTCATTCTTTGTCTGTCACTTTCGATTTTTGTATTAACTCACATCCCATTAGTCCAACCTGTACACCATGAAGGTGGGCTTGTTGCAAAGTTAGTGGAAAGTGTACGTAGTTTACTAATATATTCATCAAATAAATCATCAGGAACTGCACTTGTTGTTCTCAGGTAGTCCCAATAAGGCTTCAGTTATTACACTGTACAGTCTGTAAGCATTACAATGAAGCCTATCAGAGCCAACCATCTGGACCTCCTCCATCTGCAGTGGTCTCAGTTTCCCCCCCCCCCCCCGTGATCCTGCTGATTAGGCCCCTGTTTGATGTCCTCCACTCCACCCTCCATCATCTACTGACTTCTTTGCTTGCTCTGTTTCAGCACATGTGTCGGGGGGGTGTGGAACTGTACAGAGAACACCTGTCCAGGTATGTTCGACCCATGCAGCATGTTTTTCAACGATAAATGACCTTAACATTAACATTACCGTAACATTACACCCAATTGCCTTTGTAACCTCTAATAATATGATTGCATTGATTCAATTACACAAATACATAAGTGCATATCTACAATACTCATTAGTTCACTTGCTCAATTATTTTAGCTAACCCTAACCCTAACCCAACAGTGATTGTCTGTTTGCTTTTTACAACACTTGCCACACTCAGATCCAAAGTAAGGTGGATGTTGCTTGCCTATTATCTCAGAAAAAAACAAAAACAAAGTTGTGATTATAATACTGTTTATTTGTTTGTTTCCCAATGTGAAGGAGAGTGCTCAGTGACTGGAGATATGTTCTTTCAATCCTTCGACGGTCGGATCTTCACCTTTCCAGCGACATGCCAATATGTTCTGGCAAAGAGCAGCAGCTCAGGGAGGTTCACAGTCACCATTCAGAATACCCCATGTGGACCTGTGAGTCTATTTTCTTCATGTATGCTTACATATAATTGTGTGTATTTATGTTACAAACACCTATGTGTTTGTATATAAATACAGGTTTTCCGCTACATCTGTTTCTGCATTTTAAGGTTAAAGGTATGATACTCAAATGTAGTATATTGATATGTATAATAGTCTTCATTATGAATTGTGAATTATATGAGATAGACACTTGGAAAATTGCTATCACGCAATATGCCACATGGGGGATTAAATTTTGGCTGTCCCTTTGTGAAAATCGACGCCAGATTAGAGCACTTGTGACTCGGCTGGGAAAGCCAGCAGCCCACTTACAGACCTGGCTGAGCTCGCCGCAGCTATCTTTAGGATAGCCAGTGGTGCATTCTGGATTCCTCAATTGCATTTCTTTAGTACTGGACCCTAGCTTTCAGGGCAAAATGAAAAGTCCCAAACTGAAGAAAAAACAACTTCCAAGTTGTAGGAAAGACTGGTTAACATTTCGGTGTACAGCTATCGCTGAGGCTAAAAAGTTTACCAAAACAGACACGTCGCTGAATGAAATAGCACCTGAATGTAAAACATTGCAGTCTACCAAGCAATATATTTCAAAACATAAAAATAGAAATGGGACAAGAAAATGAACAAAGATTTTTGGTAAAATTTGTTTCATGTTGCAGTAGCATCCGGGTTTAGGGTTAGCCTCACATTTAGCGTTAGCATTTAAATCGAGCAAAAATGAAATGCCCACCCAAACTCCTCCGTGAAGTTCCCCAGTCAATCATACTATGGAAGATAGAGTGCATGAAGAGCCAATGAAAGTGATTGAGAACAAATTTCCCCCAAATTTCCCAGTCGCCTTTGAGGTGCTAATACACAAACTCAACAATGAAGGTGGCCCCTGGATAAGATGTCTCATTCACAAGATAAGGGAGCCCCATGACCCCATCTGAACAGCCTTGCCTGGACAGCATGACCCTTTCTGCTCTGAGTGACAGACCTGCAGAGCGCTTTGTATTTTGTGGTGGAGGAGGTGATTCAGGAGAGGGGGGGGGGGATGATTCCATTTATAAAAGAGACAATTCAGAGAGAGAAAATCACAAACTCAGTGTGCTGTGACAAATGCACATCTACCTTTATGCATTCTACCAGGTTAGGAAACCAGACCATGGAAAACATCTCTAAACCAGCAACACACACACAATAATGGTAGACAAATGTTAAATGTGAATGAATGAGGGCTTGGTGATCTTTCCAGAGAGAGGAAATGTTTGGGTTGGACCCCATTTTGAATTCAGCCCCATTGTGTATCTGTATCTAAACGGCTGTGATTATAGGATAACCATCCCAACTCTCTATCAAACCCATCTTGTCTTCATTGACAGACTCTGGATGGGGCCTGCATCCAATCTGTGAGCCTGCTCTTTGACGAGGATCCCAGAAGCCAAATTACCCTGAGCCACCTCGGCGAGGTCTTCAGGGCAGGACAGTACCGCGTCTCTCTGCCCTACTCCGACGGTAAGGCTGGCCTCCGCCATCATGACCCTGGGCATTGTTCAGCTGCTTCTTTCAGAGCACCCCGGGGACCCCACGGAGATGGGATTGAATGACAGCTGTGCCATTGAAGAGATTTTTTGTTGTCCACAATGTGCACCGCTTTTTACTCACATCTCTGGGTTTTGCTCTTGCATTGTGTTGCACTAAATGAGATCCCTCTGAGCATGGCCTCCTTTTGACAACTTCATGTTTTTATCGCCTCCATGTTCTCAATGTCTTGTAAACAGCCTTTCATAGAAATATGTCAAATAGATTGGATATCGGATAACAGCAAAGAGTCTTGAATCCTTTTGAAAATAAGCAATTCAAAGACGCTCTCGTCTCTATTTTAAAGAATTCACTTTTCAATGATACATTGTCTTTTTGAGTGTTTTTTCTATATCCATAAAGCACAAGGTCAGGTCAGGTATATTGCATATGTATTGCCCTTAAGCACAGTTACAGACAATTTCAGGCATCCCTGGTCCACATTACATACTTTAAATCCCCTTAATGGCCTAAATCCTAGGCCATTAAGCAGAAATCCTAAATCCAAAATTCTGGATAATTATCCAGGTTTTGTGCCCAATTTACCATTGACGAATGGTATGATTTCATTGCCAAATTATCATGTGTTGTTGGATATTTTAAGATTGGATTTTACTTGCTCAAACACTGATTCGAAATCGCATACATTAAGCATTGTCCATATTTACGATCTGATATCCTGTAGTGTGGGGCGAACCCAGAAGGAAGTACACCTTGTGCATATTGTCACGTGGGAAGGACAATAACTAATCAGGAGCCACACTGAGCGGTGATCGAAAGAGAAGCCCTGTCGCAAAAGCGAGAGTTGTCCAACTCATGCTTCAGTGTCCATGTTCACGCAGTCTCCATGGCTTTTTCCATAGTTCTATAGAAGTTATTTAGTATGTCCGCTATGTTAATTTAACCTAAAGACATGTATTTTATTAAAAGACATTGCAATGACTATCGATTAGTGTATGGTGTGACGTTTGTTTAAATCGTTGCCTTCCACACTTAATCATTTGTCAGATGTGTGGTCTCTCACGTTTGTTAGAATTCTGCATTTTGAGTTCAATATGTACCTATTGGCATGCATATGCAACTGTAGAGCACAAATAAAAAAACCAAATCAACAAATCAAACCTCTTCCTCCACAGAGGTTTTCCAGATCCAGGAGCTTTCCTCCATGTTCCTGCAGGTGAGCACAACCCTGGGCCTGCAGCTCCACTACAGCTGGAAGGAGTTCCGCCTCTACCTGCGCCTGGACCCATCCTGGAAGGACGACAGCCTGGGCCTGTGTGGCACCTTCAACGGCAACACTCAAGATGACTTCTTGTAGGTGTTCACTTCTCTCCATATCATCAAACCGGGTTTCCCTCTGGTGCTTTGGTTTGTAGAATTGAGTGGCAACTAGTGGAACAGGCTTGGCAAAAATGGAATATAACCCGAGTACACTAATTCAAATGAGTGTATAGACCCATGAAAACAAGATTGGGTATTGGTTACATTCTTTGGTTTGACCGCCTACATGGGAAGCGGGACCTCTTCCTCTGAGGCCGCCATTTTGCACCACCATTGTTCTATAGCAACGTCTCTAGAGAGAATGTTTATAGACTAATTAGCGAACTACAAACCTATCAAAGAACCTCATCATTTGACGCTAGGCCTACTTGATGCGGTCCTAGGCGATTACATCATTTTTTGGAGTGCCTCCTGGCACCTTACACAATACAGGCCAGTACAGGCCAACCCCTGTGGCCACCGCCAGCGCCTGGCCAGCGCCTGGCCACCGCCTTCCCTTTCCAGTTGCTGGAAAGGGAAGTTAGTTGCAATCTACAACCCTAATGCTAGTAGCTAGTCAGCTCAATTTGACAAAATGGACCATAAAGCCTTGAGGTGACTTTAAAACTAAAGGCAGAAATTGTTATGTTTGTGGTGTCATTGACTTAGTTTTTGCATGGTCTAATCTGATCCATCGTGGACTGAAGTCGAATAATTGAACATATCTTTTTTTATATGTGCTGGTCAGTGATGCCTAACTATATCTATATATACTGTATATGCAGATATCTATATCTGTGTGTATATACAGTATATATATATATATATATACATACATAGTTTGAAGTCGGACTCCATTGAAGTCCGACTTCAAATTGTCAATAATCTTAATGTATTTTCGCAATTGCTCTTAGTAATGCCGAAACCTGCAACGATAAAGGGAGCGTAGGAGCATTTTACTTTCTATCGAAGAATCAAATCGCCAAAGATCCGATATACATATTTATCTCCTAGCCCCCCCTTACACTGCTATGTATGCTCTCTATATATAAAAGAAGAAGAAAGATGCAATTCAGCAGGAGAGCGAGAGAGAGAGAGAGAGAGAGAGAGAGAGAGAGAGAGAGAGAGAGAGAGAGAGAGAGAGAGAGAGAGAGAGAGAGAGAGAGAGAGAGAGAGAGAGAGAGAGAGAGAGAGAGAGAGAGAGAGAGAGAGAGAGAGAGAGAGAGAGAGAGAGAGTTGGGAGCTCTCAAGCTCTTCCTCCTTAGCTTTGAAACAGGATAATTCTCCCTCTTGCACTCGTTTAGTCTCTGTTTCTTTCGCTCAACTTGTTTTCCCTTTCTCTGTGTGCTCCACTCTCTTTTTCTTGATCTCTCTCTATCGCTCTCCCACTCTCTGTTGACCCTTTCTCAGTCTCTCTCTCTCTCTCTCTCTCTCTCTCTCTCTCTCTCTCTCTTCTTCTCTCTCCTCTCTCTCTCTCTCTCTTCTCTCTCTCTCTCTCTCTTCTCTCTCTCTCTCCCTCCCCTCTCTCTCTCTCTCTCTCTCTCTCTCTCTCTCTCTCTCTCTCTCCGTTGTTCACTGTCTCTCCCTCTCCCTCTGTGTGTGCATAGTGACTCTCCCCCTCTTTCTCTCTCTCTCTTTCCGCACTCGCACCATGACTGCAAGCCTCTATCTCGCTCTACCCCCTCTCTCCCTCCTCTCCCTCTCCCCCTCCCTCTCTCCCTCCTTCTCTCCCTTAACCCCACCTCTCTCTCTGTGTAATGAACACTCCACTCCTCCACAGTGACCCAGGCCCAGCATCAGAAAGGTCTCCACTCTAATCACCTCTTTTAGAAGGAACAGATGAGCACCCAACTATGATGACCGGGACTGGACGTCCCACTACCACAAGGAATTTACTGTTCTGTGAGAAAGGGACTCTAATGGGCTGCACCTTAATGGCTATGGCAATAAAGGGCGGATGTTGTCTAACAGCTGTAAATGGATATACATCAAAGGTGTTCACTGAAGTAGCGAAGGTAGCAGAAGGGGTTGGGCCTAGCCCTGTGTGTGTTTTCTTGAGGGAAATTGGGGAGAGATCTCGTTTTCTACTTGGGACAAAGTCTTACTTTAATGTCTTAGATGCGAAGATTAAAAGCTATTGGGGCTTAGATAGATAAACCACTTCCATCTGGCAGCTACTCGTGATGCTTTGTGAGAAAATCAGTTTCTAGTTGAATGAACCTGCCTCTGTATGAGCCAATTTAAACCACTATGAACATCTATTCTCTGATTGGTTCAAGTAACCCATCGTGCCTGTCAATCACAGGTGTGTGTAATGAAATGGCACAGCAACATAGGGAGGGATTGAACATAGAGGGAGAGAATTTCTTTGTTTGTTTATTTTCAAAATCTCTGTTTGCAAATGACGAATCTTACCTGCAGTACCCCATGGTGTCAACACAAAATTTGAAAAAGTGTTATCCAAAAGGTTTTATTGAAGTGTAATTTTAGTATATTTCTTTAACCTAAGATTGATTATTGTTAGACGAAGTAAGTTTCTTTTCTTCGTTATAAAAACAGGTGAGTCAGCATCCTGGCCTCTGCTGTTGTTTTGTGACAGCGTCACTGACACCTTTGTTGCATCAGGTCTCCTTCTGGGATGATCGAGAGCACGCCGCTGTTGTTTGGAGACTCCTGGAGGGTGCCCTCGGCCTGCACCCCCCTCCACAGCTCCCCCCAGCTGGACCCCTGTGACACGCACCAACAATCCGGTAACACAACCCATCCTCTGGGATGACATTATGGATGCAAGTGCGTCCTTCTCTCCTCTAGGGAAAGGGAGGATGGTTTTTATTAACGTAGTTTTAAATATTTGGAGGCCTTAAATAGTCTTGTATCAGGCTTCAATCCCAGATGGAGCACATACAGCTGTTGAAGCCTTATGTCACAACCTATAGTCCTCGTGTGGGACTGCCCGTACATATCAGTGGAACCGGGGCCTCTGCTCTTCTGTCAACAACACGCTAATGGGGGTCACTTAAAGCGGTTAGCTTACCAACTAATTAGCTTGTGCTAAAAAGAACGATATTTGGCTTGAAAATCAGCTGCAGTTGAAGCAGTGATATTAGAAGAAACAATTCACACTAGCAAGAACACATAATTAACAATGCTATACATTGACCACGGCACCTCCTAGACGAGGTCATGGCAATATCACAAATAAGGTCTAAAACAGTCCTACCCTCTCCTTTGCTCCTATATCCGCGCCCGTCACACCTCTGCCCGTCCCCAGCGACCTACGCCTCGGAGATGTGCGACCTACTGAACCAGGAGGTGTTCTCTCCGTGCCACGAGTACATCAGCCCCGCCCCCTTCCAGCGGCAGTGCCGCGCCGACACCTGTAAGTGTGGCACGCCCTGCCTGTGCTCCGCGCTGGCCCACTACGCACGCCAATGCCGCAAGTTCTCAGTCATCGTCGAGTTCAGATCCCACGTGCCGGATTGTGGTGAGTGTTCAGGCCTCTGTGTCATTTGCTTGCGAAGACTAACTTATGGTTCCACGTCGACGCAACGCAAGGGGGTTTACGGACCAAATATGTCCTTATGGGCTTCCTTGCGTCCAACGCAAGGGCCTGACATGCGCCTCCAAAAAATGTTAACATTGCGTCTAGGCGTGATTGGTCCACTCACTAAACCCGACACAGAACCAAAACAGGTCGAGACTGCGTCGAAGCGTCTGCGTTGTCCTTGCGTTGCATCGACATGGAACCATAACTGAGCCTTAAGTGTGTTGCAGACTAAAAGAATAGGAGAGTAACAACAGTGTTCACTTGTTTTATCTATGATAAGGATGTCATAAGCAGGTAGTTGGGGGATGAAGGAGTAGAAAAGTGTAGTTTGGCTTGTATGTTTCGACCTTGGGCTCCTAGTGTGAATCCGCTTTCATGGAGAAGGTGATGCGAGTGAAATATTCTCCTGCAGATGGTTAAAAAAAAACAGACGCTTATTGGGTAAATAGGTTGAGTAAATGGCATGGTGGTTCTTGCAAACCTTCAGTTTACAGATATATAAGACATTGGATTTAGATTGCTGCGATGGTGAGATTGCATGAAGCTTTTGTCATTGCAATGTCATACGTATGACGATGTGTTTGAATACTCTATTACTCTACTATTCCTTCAGCGGTCGAATGCCCGGACACTATGGAATACGGGACATGTGTGTCATCATGCCAACGTCGTTGCTCCACCCTTTCGTCCCCCCATCATTGTGGGGGGGAGTGTGAGGAAGGGTGTGCCTGCCCATATGGAACCTTCTACGACACCCACACACACGCCTGTGTGCCCCGGTAAGACACGGTGTCCATCAACACTGACCGGTAGCCCATTGTTCTAGAGATACAGCATTATTGTTGTCATTGTGCACGTTGACGGTTACCTTTGCGAACGTAAATCGGGCCGTAACCCTTTTAAATGGTGAAGTGTGGTCCCTTGATTTAAGGCAGCCCATGCACCATTGGCTACTTTGTGTTGATGACCTGTCTAGATTCCCTCGACATGTCTTTGCAAAGTGATATTGATATTTTCCGCAAAGTTAAGGTCAGTCTCAAAGTGGAAATCCTTGTACCGTTGATGGTACTTAGCTCGGTAATTGCAGGCTTTTTTTTTTACGACCCATCCCTCTCTGCCCTCGAACCACATGCAGCTTAATTCCTTTTAAATGGCCCAAGGTTTTTTTACATCCTACCGCAGGGCAGTGCTTTACTTAACATGTGGTAGAGTTACAGCAAGAAACCCCCTTTCATTCCCACCTGAGCAGTGGGCAGCAGCGTTATCGGATAACCAGTGAGAAGAAATGTGGACCACAGAGGCTGATGTGTAGCATTGGCCTATAGGTTACAGCGTCTATCAATCTCTGCTGCGTAGCCTTTGACACACCTTGGCTCAACAGGTGGCAAGCGCAATATCTGGCAGCTTATGAACCTGTACCACTATCCACAACTCTCAGGAACAGCCTCTCCTTAATAGGCTTGAGCTGCTATCCTCAGGTCATCGTTTTGTGGCGCCTGCTAGGAGTACCAAGCATTAAATGTTTTCCTTTGTCCTCACTGCCATTGGAATCTTAAATAATAAATAGCACCAATCTACTTATGGCACATTGTCATTGCACTGTAGCTGATGTTATCTGAACTCCAGTCACGTTTTATTAGTACTGTTTATTATTACCGGAGTTCTGTCTTTATTAATGTTGTGACCCTGCTTGCAAAACAACATTATTATTAAAGAATAGATTGTGCCTTTCAGGGACGAAAAAAAACTTGAAATTGAATTTGAGCTCAACAGGCGTCTTTGAGCTCTGACGATAGCAACCATCTATCAACGTGTGTGTGTGTGTGTGTGTGTGTGTGTGTGTGTGTGTGTGTGTGTGTGTGTGTGTGTGTGTGTGTGTGTGTGTGTGTGTGTGTGTGTGTGTTTGTGTTTGTGGATCCCTTCCCTCCATAGGAGCCAGTGTCCTTGCAGTTTTCTGGGGACCGATTATGAGGCAGGGGATGTGATTATAACATCAGCAGGAGTTCAGTAAGATCACCCTCCCACTCACCCTCCAACTCAGTCATGTCAAGCATTATGTAAAGAGGCTCCAAAACATTTTTGTTTATGCATATCAGTATTTGTATATCCTCTAATGAAAACATATCTGTTACCGCATGCAGGATCTGCCAGAATGGTAAACTGACTGCTCAGAATACTGACAACGGTAAGTACTTTTTCATTTTCCTTTCATAAGAATGACTTTTTGCACGTACAATAATCCTGAGTGGGTTATTCCTTCTAAAAGCAGAGATGATGGCAACAGAATATTTTACAGATTATAACACATTTGCTACTTAATAACTTAAACACACACACAAAGAATGACTTTTTGCACGTACAATAATGCCGCTCACTGAGAACACCATATACAATGCAAAGAAAAAAACAGTTCAATTAAACTTCTGCAGACATGCTGTGTCCTCTGGGCCAGCTCTACCAGAACTGCTCCGAGGCAGAGGACGGGGGTGTGGATGGGAGAGGCGTGGCCTGTGAACAGACCTGCCAGTCCTCCCTTCTCAACCTCACCTGCTCAGCACATGAACCCTGTGTGTCGGGCTGCACCTGCCCCCCTGGGTGAGTCCTCTGATCTTAGTCCAGATATCCCTCCAGATCTGCAGCCACCCCATGGCTGGGCTGCACAGGCTACCGTTTGAAGTTGAGAACACGTTTTCTTCCAAGTTCTGGCACATCCATGTGACTAGAATTAAGAATGCGTGGCACTAGTATACAGGAAAAGAAACCTTTTAAGAATCTATAAAAAAGTTTCTCAATTTGGTAAAATGCAACCATAACCTTTTGGTGCCATACTCATTTATTCAATTGTTTGGGTGGTAGGGTTCTTGGGGTTCATACATTTTATGATTTACCCTGGTTAATTCTAATTTAAGATTCAAACCTTATTTTGTCATCAAGAACATGACTCAGACAGGAAGACAGACTTGACAATACTTGACGTTGGCCAATAGGGTGAAGTGTGCCATTTCTAATCCTCCCCAGTTTCCCTAATGTGTTATTTGTTATTGGACTCAAGACGCCGGTAGTAGCAACACTGTAATACTAGACAGATTATGAAGTGAAAAGTACTGAAGAACCAAATGTGAGTCAAGGTTACCTTAATAAGTGAAGGTCAGCAAAGATGACTCAGCTTGGCGCCTACGGTATAAGCTCAGGTGGAATCATTGATAGTTGTGTGACTCAGACGATAACACGATGATACATAGGCCAGCTACGTACCTGTCTATAATGGATTGCTTGAAAGTTGACTGAATCATCCCCATATATTACATTGACCTTCTTTGAAATGTTGTGAAGAATCAAGGTTATTGTTGTTATTTATCAGCTGGCTCGGGTCAGTGTTCAAATAAAGAGAGGCTTTATTTGAACACTAATCCATTCTGACTACTAAAATACAAATCTTCAACTAAATTACATTTTTTACGTCGCATATCCGTGATTTCTCCGAGCGTGAGGATGGGTCTTTCTTAGGTGAATCCCACCTATGCATTGCCCATTAATGGATTGGACGTGGTGTGCTCTCACAGAGACACACAATTTATTTGCATGTTGGCACATTTGCCGGTAGTAAGTTACAATACTTCGCAAATGTGAAATTGTTGTACGTGACTAACCCATAGTTTGTATAGAATCTGCAAAATACTCACACCCAGTCAGCGCTCTGTCCCCATCTCGTTTCAAAAGAAGAATCCAGAAGCTAATCTTTAAAAATATCTTTCTAATAATACCTCAGTTTTTAAATTGCTGTCAAGAACAAGCTTTGGCTGCTACCATTGCTGACCTATACAATTTGTAAACGGTATGGAGGCTAAAGGTGATGTGAGGGCAGAAAAGAGAGCCAAAAACATGTGAAATATCTGTTATGGTAGATTGTTTAAATATAAAGGCTTTTTTGATCATGTAAAATGCTCTATTTCTATTTCAAATCATGTTATTTTTTGTCTACATGGAAGCATTTGTGGTACTGGGTCTCTGACCTGAAAGGTTAGCCTGTATACGACTCGTTGGGACAGGTGTCCTTAAAACTAGTAGTCGGGGGCTTCAGACAGTTTGGAGTGGATTACAGCAACATGATCCCTGTAATCCCCTTTTGCTGTTGCACTAAATAGACGGTTAAATGGCTATTTTGAGACATAATCCAAGAGTCATCCTGAGTAGGTTATTCCTTCTAAAACCAGAGATAATGGCAACAGAATATTTTACAGATTATAACACATTTGATATTCATAATATACTGATAACATCATTTTGACCTCAAACAAAATATATACAAATCTATCTATTGATGTTGTGTTCGCTGATGTTGAACATCTTGAAAAGGCATTGTTTGAATATAAATTCCTTGTTTGTACCAATTCTAAGCCAGTACCAATATCTTATCAATAGGTACACATTGTTTAAAAAAGAAATAAGGATAACAACAAATTTGGAAACGTCCAACCCTTTTAAAAGGCCAAATCGATCGCAAATGTTCATCTGTAGAAGGTTGGAGGTAACTAGGCCAGGCTGACAGAGGCAGACACTATGTACCATAACTATATCACACTTTGCTGATCAAAATGTGAACTATTATTCTTTCCCTTTAGTGAACATTTATAATTACCCACTAGGCATTTGTGTTTGGTGTAAAAATCGAAATGGAATTGCTCCTCTAACAAAACAAATAAACTGCAATAAAATTTCTAATAATAATGTTATGTTGCAATACAACTATTTCACTATAAAATTAATCAAATGTGGCTTGGAATTGCTAATAGCACAATTTGGCTCGTTTTATTGTTTTTTGTTGTTGCTACAGGGCCGCATAGGTGTTCCGCACTAAACTTACCTTACATATCCTTGCACTTTCAAAACAAGTTGTAAAGTAACAATGCAATTCATTAATATTAATTCCCAAACAGGGGGGAGCATGCAGGTTTGGGAGAATTCCCTATTTTGGTCCCTTTGATCAGCGTAACGGATACCGCAGCTTGGCATGTGGATAAAGGAAGCTGTTAACACCGTTTCCTGTTCTCCGCGGTGTAACTTTACACACATCAACCTCAGGTTTATGGTGGGACCATTCACAGTGTCACCTGATTGTCTGCACCCTGGCCCGTGGATACGGCTCCCCCCTGCATATTACAAGATACTTATCATCTCTGTCTCGCAGCGGGGAGAAGCAAACACAGTGCTCCACACAAAGACTTTTATTCTCTTTCTATCTCTGAGAATCCTAATTGTCTTGTTTTCTCATGTAGTCAATGAGTCTAACCTGGTGCTGCTCCAGACCCTGATGCCCCGACCGCACTGCGGAAAGGCAGCCAGTTTGGCTCTCCTTCTGTCATCAACCTGCATATCTTTAGGGATGAGCCCCTTGTGCGGCGCTGAGGTGAAGTGGTTAGGACTGAATGCTGGTTTTAGGTATAGAGCTATCATGCGCTACGTGATAAATTCAGTTATCTTCTCTGGGATCCAGCAGTCCTACTACGTTATAGCAGAACGTCTGTCGCGAGGTGGCACCAAGCTGGGGCCTGAAACCAGGAACTGAAAGGGGCGTTAGGAAAAGGGGAGTTATGCCTTGTATCCTGTTTTGGGATAATCTACAGAGGAAAACTCAGATCAGACTATCAGAAGGGGATTTTTATTTCTCAAGTGTCTTGAGATGGTGTTGATTTGAAACCTTTTCAGACACTTATTTTTGGGTTTAATACTCCTGGCCGAGTTTCTGTTTCCAATTACGGGCTTATAGCCCCCTTCATTATTGGTTGAAACAAATATGTAGCTAAAATGAAGTGGACCACCCTGTTCCCACAGATTTAAGTTTGAACTTGATATATTGATTTTAATTGATTGTGAGACAAGTAATCTCACATCCAGAAACATCCTCATACCTTCCATGGCTAGGTCCCAACAAAACATGGCGTTTGTACCGGATCCTCAAAATGCTACTCAAACACATTTGTTCATTCATTTTATGTTAATACATGAGCTCAACATCCAATACTATGATAAACAGCTGTATTTTCTATTTCCTTTGCTCTTAGCTTCCTGAGGCATGGGGACGAGTGTTTTCAACCTGAATCCTGTCCTTGTCTGTGGAAGGGGAAGGAGTTCTACCCGGGAGACAGGGTCTCCTCACCCTGCCATCAATGGTACACCCTGAAACACAGCCAAACACAGCCAAACACACACACACACACACACACACACACACACACACACACACACACACACACACACACACACACACACACACACACACACACACACACACACACTAAAGAGAACTATGATGTCATCGAGTTCAGAGCAAAATTCTTTATTGAGGTTGTTGGGTTTGTTCCTTTCGAAAGAAACTTTTTTTCCTGTTTTTCAGTGGCACTTTAGCGGTCGACTTGAAATAGCGTGCAATAATCCCTTGTTCTGTATTTCGCCGCAGAAGACAAATTTCAAGCAATATTAAGACAAATCTCCAACAATGGCAGCAATTCTTCTTTGCCAAAACGTTTAAGCATTTCTAAGAGCGATGAGTTGTGAGACAGTCAGAGCGGTGGAAGTGGCCATCCGATACGTCTCATTCACTCTTCTCGAGCCTAGGGTAAGAGCAGGGTGAACAGAGGCCATCCTTGTATGACACTCTTTCATTTCTGCAGACTGTTTGTCAGTGTTGAAAGGGAAGGCACCCCCCCCCCCCACCACCCCTCTTGCAGTGATCTCAGTCTCTGCTCCAATTCTCCCCGTCTTCCATGTCGCCTACCAACATTAGTCAGGGAAGAAGATATAGGTGACAGCCTAATGGTGAAATAAGCGGCTATTCAGCTCTTTGGCAATGGCACGCCCGCCTTCATCCTTGCAGTTAATCTAAGCTCATCACAAAGACGAGGCTATTGAAAAAAAAAAGGTCATCAAAACTTTTTGCTCCCACTTGCGGTAAGTGGAAGCAGAGCTATGCTGGATCACTTTCTGAGAGGCTGTGGTATCTTTGTAGTTTGTGCCAACATGGGACGTTCCAGTGTGTTACTCGCCCGTGCCCCTCCATGTGCACGGCCTACGGAGACCGCCACTACAAGAGCTTTGACGGCCTGCTGTACGACTACATCGGCGCATGCAAAGTGTACCTCGTCAAGGTACTGGAAAAGACGATCTTGCTAATATTTTATTATATTATATCGTTTATAGACTGTAGCTCACACTTCCTTATGTGTCTTCAGAAGTGTACTGTAGTCTGTTGTCTACTGATCTCGTATGTAGTCAACTTTGACTGTATTGCACTTGATCAAAGTCACTCTTACTAAAGGCATTCGCAGTCACCCTTACCCTAAGAATAAGAAGAAAATAAAACACGTACAATAAAACCTTCCTTTTCTCTTAGGAGTGCATGGTTGCCAATTGGGGAGACATTAATTAGTATCAACATAATAATGATGCATGTTTATTAAATATAGGACTTGAAGGTCATGCAATAATGTCTTACAGAGCAACAATGCTGATGTGGTGCTGAATGTAATGACTGAGAACGTGGACTGTTACAACGGAGGAGTCATCTGCAGGAAGTCCCTGCTCATCAACATTGGCCGGTCCGTTGTGGCGTTTGATGATGACAGTGGGAGGCCGGTAAGAACCGCCTACAGCTCCAGCCAGCCACAAAGGGATCCTCTTAGCCATGATTAAAGTTGAGATCAATATGATGCAGTATTTTTTTATACTAATAACTAAATCGTAAGCACTTTTCATGGCACAAAAAGACATTGCGGAGCAATCTTATCATTATTTATTTGAGCATGCAATCCTATTAGTTGTGGCTTTGGTTCTTGGATAAACTTCACATATGTCTTAGCTCTATGTATTTTTCCGAAAATACCACATATTTTAAAAAAAAATAAGAAATGGTTGTCTGTTCCCAACTATAGTCATAATAACTGCAGTGCTGTCTTCTATATGTAGAACCCCTCCAGTGTGGTTGACAGGAGGCAGAGAATGCTCGTCTGGACTGCAGGCTACTTCACCGTCATCCACTTCCCTGAGGAGCAGGTGACCGTCCTCTGGGACCAGAAGACCACTGTACATGTCCAGGTTGGACCACAGTGGCAGGTAGGCACACAGAGAAATGTGCTGCAATGTGCTGCAATATTAATGGATAGAAGGAGGTACTCATTTATTAATAGTTGGATGGAGGGAGGGAGGGAGGGAGGGAGGGAGGGAGGGATGGATGGATGGATGGAACACTTTGTTTGAAAACAGTTTTTGTTCCCTAAGGGGAATAATATAATAAGATGAAATAAAGACAAATATCCCTCAGTATCATGTGAAAGACAGAGTGAGAGTAAGAAGATTTAAATAAAAATAGTTTTGATGGTCAATATTACCATGCACTTAATGACTGATTATAATAAACCTACAAATAAACCAATAACTGATGCATGGTAAAGTGACATTGGCACACCACACATATACCCAACAGCATGGGATTTGAGACAGCAAGTAGACCACATTGGCAACAGGCGTAACAGATATCCCATATGTCCCTGCAGTGAACCTATAGGATAAAGAGGTGTTAAGGAAGTAGGAACAGAATGGAGGAACCGTAGAAGAAAGGCAAGAAAGGAGTGAGTCTGAGAGTGGAGACGAAGAGATAATGGAGGTTATGGGGGCATGATTTGGGTTCCTGTGTGCTTGTGTGTGTGTGTTTGTGTGCATATGTAAATGGTGTCTTACCTTGCTTGAGCTGAGACAGTATATCATGTCACTTGAATCGTGGTAGTGTTATGGATCTAGTTTCCACCGATTTGATGACTTGATGTGGATGGCTGTGACTAGGGCAAGCTGAGTGGGCTGTGTGGGAACTTTGACCTGAAGACAATAAATGAGATGCGGACACCGGAAAACATTGACTCCCCCACCCCCCAGGAGTTTGGAAATAGCTGGACGGCAGCCGAGGTGAGCTTCCCTTCACATCTCTGGATGATGTTCTGTATTCGGGGGAATAATAAATGAAGGTATATACTGTATATAAATCGAGTATACATGACATTGCAGTGCCGTGTGTGTGTGTGTGTGTGTGTGTGTGTGTGTGTGTGTGTGTGTGTGTGTGTGTGTGTGTGTGTGTGTGTGTTGTGTGTGTTGTGTGTGTGTGTGTGTGTGTGTGTGTGTGTGTGTGTGTGTGTGTCTGTGTGTGTTCTCAGTGTGTAAACAGTCCAGATATCAGAGGTCCCTGCAGCCTGAATCCTCTAAGAGAGCCATTTGCCAAGAGACAGTGCGGGGTGTTGCTCGGTGAAGTCTTCCAATCCTGCCACCCAGTGGTGAGTATGAGAATAACTACTAGGAGTTTAGTAAGGTGTGATGGATTTGTACACGCAAAAGCGCTTTAGATGCGAAATATGTATACAGATTGTAATTCCTAAAAAATATGAGTCAATCGCTTGCTATTGCTCAGAAAAACCTGTAGGCTGATTTGTAGTATATTTTAAGCAGGGTTGGCATCTAGACGTCCTACATTTTTAATTTAAATTGTAATGTTTATTTGCGATTGTAGCAAACTTTTTGATTGTTATTGCCTGCACCTATCGAGGACAGACTCCAGTGCTGTGAATGCACAAGCTTGGGCAGGCTGCATTTCACTTACAGGCCAAAGGGGACATTCAAAAATAGGGGTAGAAGTAATCAAACTAGACACAATTATTGCCCCTGATAGTCATACATAATTTACGTTATTTAAAAGTTGTTATTTTGTAACATATTCTCTAACCTCGTACTAGTCATTTAGAGGAACCCTAATAGTAAAGTCATAAAACATGACCTGTTAAACAGCATTCATTATGAGCTGTTAGCCTCCACCGTGTGAACATGCTAATGCTTACCCGTGGTATTATCAACATCCAATCAGCTCCCACTGACCCAGCCCCCTCCTCCCTCCATGACTGCCCCCCCACAGGTTGACGTCAGCTGGTTCTACATGAACTGCCTGGCAGACACGTGTGGCTGTACCCGTGGAGGCGACTGCGAGTGCTTCTGCTCCAGCGTAGCGGCCTACGCTCAGAGCTGCTGCCACCAGGGGGTGGCAGTAGACTGGCGGACCCCCGTTCTGTGCCGTGAGTTTTGGGTGGTAGCTGGAAGTGTGTGTGTGTTTTAGTGTGTGTGTGTGTGTGTGTGTGTGTGTGTGTGTGTGTGTGTGTGTGTGTGTGTGTGTGTGTGTGTGTGTGTGTGTGTGTGTGTGTGTGTGTGTGTGTGTGTGTGTGTGTGTGTGTGCGTGCGTGTTTGTGCCTGTGTTTGATTGTGTGTTTGTGTGTGTGTGTGTGTGTGCGTGCGTGTTTGTGCCTGTGTTTGATTGTGTGTTTGTGTGTGTGTGCATGTGTGCGTATGTGTGTGAGTGTTTGGGATGGATGTGTGTGTGTGAGTGTTTAGGATGGATGTGTGTGTGTGTGCGCGCGTGCGTGCGTGTGCGTGTTTGTGCCTGTGTTTGATTGTGTGTTTGCGTTTGTGTGCATGTGTGCGTGTGTTTGTGTGAGTGTTTGGGATTGATGTGTGTGTATGCTTGTGTTTGGGATGGATGTGTGTGTGTGTGTCTGTGTGCATGTGTGGGTGTATGTGTGTGTGTGAGGTGGGGTGTGGGTGTGTGTATGTATGTGTGTGAGGGTGTGTGTGTGTGTGCGTGTGTGTGTGTGCGCTTGTGTGTGTGCGGAGTATCATAGTAGATTGGGATATTGTTGCAGGCATAGAAGGGGGCTGTATAAGGATTCAAAAAGTAGTAAGATTAGTAAGACTAGTCAAATAGCCTATATAGAAATTTAAATGGAGTTAACAAAGTAGGCCACTATTGCCCAATTTAACCCTGGTGTAAAATCTGTTAACAAATATTGCTTTTTCTGAGAATTTTCGTAGAATGATTTACATAACAGTTTATTGCTGCTAGCTATGTTAAACTAAATAAAACAATCCCTTCCTATTACAAATGAAGACGCAGATATTTTGTGTCTGTGGTGACTTGCCCTCTCTTCCTCCCCACAGCATATGATTGTGAATACTACAACAAAGGTAGGCATCGCCTCATCCTCAGTCTCTTCTTGTCAACCTTACCTTTACCCCGGGACTCAAACACATAACAACGCTTCATTACAACAGTTCTAGGAAAGGGCCCCTTCCAGTTGGTCTCCTCCCTGAAACAGGGCACTGTGCTGGCAGTCAGTCGGTCCACTGGGCGAGTATACCTCGAGGCATCGAACCCCAGCTCCTCGGATGTCCTCTCCCACTTCATGATGACGCCCGGCCTCAGCAAATCCCGTCCACATGGTACAAACTTTGATTCATGTTGTTATTACATATATTGTATGACATGTATTTAACTAGCCAATAGGTTAATATTTTACAACCGCAGTTTTATTTGGAGCTAATGGTGGTATCGGATCAGCCTACCAGCCTACGCAGTGGATTGTACCAACTGGTAGGCTTATCTATCGAGCATACATCTAGGTGGCCTCTCCCACTTGGGACGTCACTTAGTCACAGGGCAGGGGGAGTTCTGAAACGCCTTGTAATTGCTAAACACTCTTACACGTGTTGGTTAAATAGGGGCTCTTTAATTATTGTCATTGACGTGCTTACGGATCCATAATTAACTTAATAAATACTTATTAATAATACCTTGAATGACTTCCATACTATTACACACCTACAATAATGGCCTACCCTCACTCTCTCTGTTTGATATACACTTGTTCATTCACTGTTCATTTCCAAAATAAATACTTCTTTCAAGTTAATCTGAATGCTCTTTCCCCCCCCTCGGCCTATGGCCATAGCAATGTTGACTGTAAGCTAGCCAGGCAGGACTTCTCCGCTTCCACTGTTTTATCCTGAGTTAGCCACTGTTTGGAGAGAGTTGTGTTTCAGAGTGAAAACACTTGACGCTGAAGATGTGGTCTTGGTGACTTCTAGTGCCCAAAAAGACACAGGATCGGATTGCTAAATGTTAATCTGGCAACCTGAGATACTAGCCGCCGTTACAGCTTTTCCAAGCCAATATTGCTGTTAGCTAGGCTGATGCACAAGCACTATGTTTGCTACACTGCCAGTCCTCTCAAGTCATTTTGTGGAAAACACCAGTAGCATAAAGACAAACATCGGATGAGATGGAAATGGATGTGACTATACAGCACATAATATTTTTTTTCAGTTGTGATTGAGAAGCACCAATATTCTTGTTAAACTGTACTGCTACTCCGGCCCTATCAGACTCTTCACTAGTATCCTTTGAGGCGGTGGACAGGCCAAACTACTTCCTGGAGGCCAGGCCACAGGGCAACTTGAGGCTGACCAAGTGGAAGGAGAGTGATGCATTCTGGGATGGAGCTACCTTTGTCCTCCACCGGGACACCTCTGTCCCCGGCTACGACTCCCTGGAGTCCTTCTCCAAGAGGGGCTACTTCCTCCACGCCAGCCCCCCTAGGCTTCAGCTCCTCAAGCACCGCAACTGGCCGGCCTTCCGCAGGGGGGCTCTGTTCAAACTCACAGGTAATGTGTTTATGTGGAAACTGGAAACTAAACAAAACGCAGAACTATTACCTTATCAGATTATGGCCGACTAAAGCCATGGCATGGTATGACAGGGTATGAGTACATCAGTTGGATCAAAGTAGATTTAAAAGCCCTTCACATCAGTCTATAGCCCAATATTCAATGATGTTAAAAATAAAAGTGATGGACACAAAACACAAATCCCTCATTTGCTTATATCCTAGATATTTGTTAGGCATGCAGTGGATACATCTTGTTGCAATGGCAATCATTTCACATTAGTTTTCCCTTTAAAGTAGTATACCTCTCCACATATTACCTTGCACAGTAACATGTGCTCTTGTCTGGGGAGCCCCAGCACTGCACCGTATGACAGCTGAGTTCATGAAAGCAGGTTGTCCAAGGTAAGACGACTCCGCCATGTATAGATCCCGCCGGGCTGGTCACTGGGCCCTTTCTCTCCACAGACATGTGGGCCATTGTGTTGTCATGACAAAACTGCTGCAGCTGTTTACTGGCACACTCCGAAGCACACGGCATAACTGAGAGCTTCTGTCAGTAGCGTGCGGCGGTTTTGTGCCAGGGATTTCCTAAATCACAGCAATGTCATGTGTGCAAGTGTGTGCGCGTGAGTGGGGATGTGAGCGTGACATTACAACCAACCACCGTGTGTGTGTGTGTGTGTGTGTGTGTGTGTGTGTGTGTGTGTGTGTGTGTGTGTGTGTGTGTGTGTGTGTGTGTGTGTGTGTGTGTGTGTGTGTGTGTGTGTGTGTGTGTGTGTGTGTGTGAGACGTGTGTGTGTGTGTGTCAGTTTATTATTAAGAGAAGGGCATTTACCAAAAACCACCCAGGGTCAAAGGGCATTCACCAAGAGGATATGGCAGCTGTGGAGTAACCGCCACTTATATTTCCAACCATTCGGCCATTAGACAGATTCTGTATACTCTGTCACCAGTACTCCCCCCCCCACCAAGGTCAAAGGTCAGCGGCACCAAGCACTGCACTCACATAGTCAGCTCAGAAAGTAACCAGGGCAATTACCGATGCTAAATATATGAGCAGCATTTGTTTTAGTTAATGGAAAACTCCTAGCAAGCCACAGAGGCTGTGGGCCAATTGCAGATAGGATTTCATGCTGACAGCAGTGAATGCCGAACATATCCTGGGCAGGAAGGATCGGGGAGAGGAGAAGCTAGTGCTAGTGTCCAAGAAATAGCCAGCCTGTAGACGCTTTCCCTAATTTACAAACATACTGTAATCCCCATGTAGGAACGATCAGGAACATTTGACATGTTAAATCAGAATGAAAATACTGGCACTTAAAAAGAAAATAAACTGAATGTTCAGGAGTGGCTCTCTTGATTAAAAGCTTTGATGCTTAGGAATATATATGTGGTGTATTCTTTGCCTACAGCACATTACCCATGTACATGTAACACAGTACTTAGCAGGAATAAACCTCTTGGCCAACCAAGAACAGTTTCTGAAACCTTCAGGTTATTTCTGTGTGAATGCAAAGCAGCACTGGAATGCAAAGCTAAATGTAAACTATAGCAAAAATAAGATCTGAAGACAACCAAGAGCTTGTTGTAACATACTTAACATTTTTGTATTTTTTACAACTGGTGGCAAAGTGAAGTGCTTGTATCTATTTTGGTCAGGCCTGAGCCCAGACAGCCCAGCGGTAGGTCCTCAGTGCCAGTGGCGGTATGACTCCTGCGTCAGCCCCTGCTTTAAAACCTGCAGTGATCCTTCTGGCACAGCCTGTGTCACTATTCCAAAGTAAGTCCCCCGTGGTCTGTCCCAAAACCCCCCTCACACTGCAGCAATGTATAGTGTTCACAAGCCAAGTCTCGATTAAGTTTTTTTTCCACATCAAATGATTTATGATATGAAAACAATACTTTATAGCTGCTGTTATTGTGTGCTGATGTACATGGTCTCTCTTACAGTCACAATATTCAGTGTGTTACAAGTTATACCAAAAATGATGCTCTTATGATAATGACAAAATGTGATTCAAGGTATGTTTTGATTGACCATCATTATAACTACACAGCAAATGGCAGTGTAGATATGGAAATAACATCAACATAACTTGGTTAATTCAATTGGTATTATAGTAGACTTATTCAAGAGAATTTATAGGTCAATTATATTTCAAGTTAATAATTTAGACATTGAGAAATGTACTGTCTTGCAACAGAGGATGAAGCATTGTTGTGTGTTGTTCTCCGCAGAGTGGAGGGCTGTCTTCCTGTGTGTCCCTCACACATGGTTCTGGACGAGATCACACACCGATGTGTACATACAGAGGACTGTGAGTTCCCCTTTCACCATCTCACTGCCACTATCCGTCTCCATCTCTATCACCATATGTCTGTCTCTATCTCTGTCACTTTCTCTCTGTCTGAGTCACCATACGTCTGTCTCTGTCAGTTCTTTGGAGTTTTCGCTGAGTATATTGCAATAATTCCAAGAGCTTTCAGGTCCTGGAATCTGACCTCTCAGTATAAGTTATGTTGTTGAAAAATATTCTTCTTCTGTGTACATCATTTCAGTAAAGTAGCTAAAACAGAATCAGCACTCATTAAATGCTGATACTCATACATAATTACATGATGTCTGTTCTATTGAAAGAAGTCCATTTCAGTCTTTAACAAATGCCTCCCTATTCATAGTAATACCGGTATATAGCATACATTGTATGTAAGTCAATACATTTTGTCTGAAAGTAAATATGCTGGACTAAAGCCAGTGCATCCGCCTGCTAGAGCCAGTCGAATTCCCCCTTCCCCCTTGGCGTGTGTCTTTTAGTGCGTACATCGCATCATTACTGGGGGGTGTAGGGTTTCTTAGATGTTGAAATATTCCAGCTCGCATAAACTAAGCCGACTAATCCTCCATGCCCAAGTTGGATCTAAGGGTTTGATTCCCTTGGACATGTTGGTCCTTTGCATTCCCTTTAACGCTTTTTGTTTTTCTTCCATGTCCCTGTTTCACATCCTATCTTCCGTTGCTATCTGTCTGTCTGTCTATGTTCCTCTCTGCCTCGCTGGGTACTTTTCTAACAGTTGTTTTATTGTTTGGGTTCAGGCATTAAGCCTGCAGTTGCTGTGCAGCCCATAACACCGCCCAGCACTGAGACAACACCTGCAGCTGTCACTTCTGAGGCTGCCAGCCACAGCTCCTCCACCCCCTCGACCTCCTCCACCACCTCCACAGCCACCACCTCCACAGCCACCACATCCAGCACCACCTCCACAGCCACCACACCCAGCACCACCTCCACAGCCACCACACCCAGCACCACCTCCACAGCCACCACCTCCACTCTCTTACCCATCACCACCCCAACAATCTTCACCACCACCAACACCTCATTCTCTTCCCCATCTGCCGGGACCACCAGCCCGGCCCCAGCCGTCACCACGTCCCCCATCACTACCACCACTACTTCAACCTCCTCCCGATCAACCTCCACTCTACCCGCCATCGCTACCACTCCCTCCGCTGTGTACACCCCCTCAGTATCCACTGTGTCCACCACCAGCACCACCACCTCCACCAGCACCACCACTACTCCCTCCACATCCACCCCCTCAACAATATCCACCACTTCTCCCATTACCACCACCATCACCATATCCACCAAATTCCCATCTCCCATTACCACCACCACCACCTCCTCCATCTCCCCTGCCTCCCCATCAACTATTACCCCCACCACCTCCTCCAAAACATCAAGCGCTCCACACAAAGCTCCCACTACTCATTTGCCAACTACTCAGCCTACCTCTGCTTCACAAACGACACATGCCACACCATCAATCACCTCAACCACTGGCATCTCTATAAGCCCGCCACCTACCACTTCAGCTTCTCCGTCCCCTGACCTACCTAGCAGAGTGAGCACATCTCCTTCAGCACCACATACTCCTTCTGTCTCATCAGAGATGGTGGCACCACATACGACCGTCAAGGTGACATCGGCATCACTCAGCACTGGAGTCGGTGCAACAGCTGAAACAACAAGTTCTCCTAGATCAACATTGAGCTCCATAGGCCCTGCTATCTCCAGAACAACATCTCCCCCCTTTACCTTCACTGCTCTGTTGTGGCTCAGCACCTCGGCCAAGATTTCTTCTCCACTTGAGGGAAAGTTAACTTCTACAATGAGCTCCACTACTACCACCACCACCACCGCCACCGGTGTCCCAACTACTAGCACTGACATGAGACCAACAACCACTTCAACCCTTTCTACTTCACCAGCGTTGGACACTCCAGAGACCATGCATATTACCACTCATCCTGCAGTGGTTACAACAACCGTTCCTGGTCTTCGCCCAACAAATGTCTCTGAGGCCGTAGTTTCAGAGAGGACTACCACAGCTAGCACCAGTACCACACAGGCTTACCTTGAATCCACTAGAGAGCCCAGAACCACAGAGAAAGCCTCACCTCCCACTACGACCACCACCACTCCAGGTTCACCGGGTACAGTTTCTAGAATGACATCCCCTTTGCCTTCCTACATCTAGCACTGAAACACAAACAACTTTGCTTCCAGTGATCACTCCAGCGATAACCACAGAAGCTGTCAAACCAGTCACTCCATTCACAACAAGTAAAACAACAACGTTGCAGCCCAGGGAAGAGGTAACTATAGCTTTTACATCCGCAGAGACCACAGAGAAGACAGAGACTACATCCCTATCCGAGCTAGCAGAATCAACCTCAACTCACATGCAACCAACTACCACCACCACACTAGCCGGTCCAATGCCACCAGTGTCTACAGTAAGAGCAAAAACAGAAAAAGTGACAACACTGGTATCCACTGCATCTCACAGACCTGAATCCATCACTACCACAGCTGTTGCTTCACCATTTAGGACAACAGAAGCCACTGTTCCTCCTTTAACCTCCAAACATTCTACAGAGAGCACATCCTGGTCTGCAAGTATTCCAACTCCACATGAAACCACAACTACTGCACCTATAGAGTTCCCGGATGCATCAACCACCTCCATTCAACCTCCAGTTACCACAAAATCTAGTGTATCTCCTGTGACCCTAACAGAGACCACCCCTATACCTGTGCCAACAGTCACAGAAAGCTCCACTCTTAAGACGTCAACTACAACGACCTCTGAGCCATGGCGTCAGCCCCATTGGGAAACTTCCTCTGTTGCTACTTATGGAACTGAAAAGGTGACCACTCCCCGCGTCACTTCAAAGACATCAACCCCTACAGTCTCTGCGACAGCTACCGCCCGGATACCTCATGCTGCAATCACCACAAAGAAAGTCGTTAGCATGGCAACCTCAGCAGCCTCAACTGGAACTGCGACTACAACTAGAACTCCCACAGATGTGACTACTAAAGCAACGACGCAGCAACCATCAGCTGTACCTTTGGCACCTGAGACATCTCGTACCACAAGCTCTGCTAGAACCACTCAAAGGGTCAGGACTACGACACACAGGCCAATCACTCCACATCTCGGGACTGAGGCAACACCGGTTCCTCCACTGACTGGAAAAGTGGAGGTACCCACAACTACCTCCACAACCCTGCCACCTTCCTCATGGTCTCCACAAACCCCAACTACTTCAACAACCACGCACCACCAAGAAAAAGTCACCACCCGAGTTGCGTCAACCTTAACATCCACACCAGCAACACCAACCACAACAAAGAGCACAACAGCAACAAAAACGACACAGAGAGTCACGTCGCCAACAAGCTTGCCCCCCGAGGGCACAACCACCAAAAGGACAACCATGAGGGTTAGCACTGCAACAAGTTCTTCAACAGCGACCTCAAGCTTAACCACGCCTGGTATACCAACAACACCGCCAATCACCGGGACAACTGTAGTCCCAGTCGTCCCATCGACATCAACCCGGACTACCTCAGTGCCAACCTCTACAGAGAGCGGATTGGAGCGTGTCTTCCTAACCACGCCAGTTGCCATCACCACCAGCACCACTTCATCAGGTCCTGATCCAGTTCCCAGTACGACGACAGTCCAAACGCCCACTGATGTCCCCATGGGAGTCACCAGGGGGTCGCCGCCTGTAACATCTGTGAAGACCTCCACCACCAAAGAGACTGAGTCTGCCCCGGCCACAGGAACAACTGTTACTCCTCCTCCTCCTGCTGAGGTGGCCTCCATTTGGAGCCCTGGTACTAGGCCCAGCAGTGCATCAGCCCCAACAGAGACCTCAAGGCATCCAACAGTACCCAGAGAACCTTCTGAAAGCACCACATTAGGGTCATCTTCATCACCTGTGCCCATTGCTCAGGGTTCCACCCTGGCAGCCACAAGGAGCACTGTGGAAGTCACAAGCTCTATGGCGATATCCCCTACAAGGATGTGCACTGTAAGGAAATTTACTTTGCTTCATTTCAACACGAACTGTGTATTCAATATTTGCTTTGATCCCCTGATAATGCTTTCAATGCCTTTGTTTGATGCCAATGTTGTCAACCTTTAATCACCATGTGTCTACTTTTTTCCTGGATGTCTTTTTTTCCAGCCTCCCTATTCGGAGTTCATTGATGAGTGCACCAAGTATATATGTGTCAACAATCAGCTGGTCCTGTTCAACAAAACGCAAAACTGTCCATATAACTCATTGCCCCCAAACTGTGGTCTGCTGGGATTTGCAATATTGGTAAATGGAGACAAGTGCTGCCCAAAGTGGGACTGTCCCTGTGAGTAAGCTGCAAAACACACACACACACACACACACACACACACACACACACACACACACACACACACACACACACACACACACAACACACACACACACACACACACACACACACACACACACACACACACACACCTCAACAAACACACACACACACACACACACACACACCTCAACAAACACACCAAACACTTTTGACACACCACAAAGAGCATGAACTATGTACACATATGTTTCACATGAAACTATCAGGAGACAAAGGCAGCGTTTTATTTGTACCACTTCTCGGTGTTCCTCAGGCCGTTGCTCAGTATTCCCCGACCTGAACGTCATCACGTTTGACGGGAACAGCGTTGCCATCTACAAAGCAGCCTCATACATTGTCTCCCAGCTGCCCAATGAGACAATCAGCGTCCTGGTTCAGGAATGCCCTTCTGACCCGGATGCAGTAAGTCAGGGAGATGTTTAATTATTGTTGTATTTTTAAATACACTTTGTAAGTTCAATACACTATGTAATAAGTCATGATCTGAAAATGATAACATAGCTTTCTGTTTTCTTCTTAAGCTCCTTTGGAATTTCACCAACCTGTGTCTTGTGGCACTAAACATTAGCCACGGGTCGAACCACATTATTATCAACAGACTTCAGAGAAGGGTAGGGCCCTGTTGCGATTATTTTCAATTTAAGTTCATTTTCACTCATCTAGATAAGTACACTGGATAGAAACGTAATAATGCATTCTTGAATATAGAGAATCAACGGCGTCTTGAACCCAAAAACTAACCTAGACTCTTCTCTCGGCATGTTAAGCTCTATGTCAACTCAAGGTACGCCAAGCCACGTTTTAGGAAGTTTGGCTTCGAGGTCCTGGACACGGGGAACATGTACCTGATCCGCAGCCCGTCCGGTCTCAAACTCCAGTGGTTCCACAGCACTGGCATGATGGTGATAGAGACAGAGAGCCCTGGAAACAGGCTCCCCACCATGGGTCTCTGTGGTAGGTGGTCCTCCTCCAGTAGCTTCTATAGGATGATATCTGATACGATAGCCCCTTCTCTCAATTAGTTCAATATCTGACCCCATGCTGGCTCTCAACTGCTCTCTTTTCCGTTAGAATTAAACATGTGAGGACTAAAGTATATTATGTAGCTATGTTTTAGTAAACATAAACAAAAGAGATTGTGATTCAAAAATGAAACCTATGTTTGAAAAACGCACGACAAAGTTTGTACACTACAAAAAACAAGGGTTTTATCAGGGCCTTTCTTCATGAAGAGCAACATACTAATGATTACAGTTTGTGATACAATATTTTTCAAAAATGTGTGTAGCCATTGTCCACCAAACTGTATAGGCTCAGTTATGGTTCCACGTTGAAGCAACGCAAGGGGGTTTACACAACCATTACTTCCTTGTGGACCCTCCTTGCGTCCGCAAGGGGCTGACGTGCGCCTCCCAAAAAGTTTGAGGCGATGCAGCAGCAAGGGCTGTGATTGGCCCGCTAATGAAAACCCTACGTAATCCCGGCGCAGAACCAAAACGGGTTCACGACTGCGTCGAAACAACTGGGTAGTCATTGCGTTGCGTCAGCGTGGAACCATAACAAAGCCTTAATATGTTCATACCCCCACAACCAGGCTATTGCGACAGCGACCCAGCCAACGACCTGGCCCTGGCCAACGGCACCGTGGTGGGAGAGAGCGAGGACCCGGCACTGTTCATCGACAGCTGGCAGGTTCCCAACACCACCAGCTACGTCAGTCAAAGCCGCCGCCGCGAGGTCAACTGCTCCACCAGCGACTGCTCCGACTGCATGGCGATGCTGCAGGACAGCCCCTTCCTCCCCTGCCACGACTTTGTAGGTCCCGCCTTCTCTTCCCCTTCTTCTGAATGAGGGGTCTACTGGTTAAGGGTTTCATTGCCCTGTGTAGTTGAATAAATCAGGGTATGTTGGTTAAGGGTTTCATTGCCCTGTGTAGTTGAATAAATCAGGGTATGTTGGTTAAGGTGTTTCATGCCATGTGTAGTTGAATGAATCAGGGTATATGGATATTGGTTGATGGTTCATGCACTGTTTAGTTGAATAATTCACGGTATATTGGTTGCGGGTTTATGCCCTGTGTACCATATGTATGAATACATTTTATAGTAATATTACTTAGGTGCAGTTTGTAGAAATACAGTAATGTTACTTAAGAGCCATGTATGCTAACATATTATAGTAATGTTACTCAGGTTCCATATTTGTTGCATAAATATTTTTTAAACTGAAATGCTTGGTAGTAATTTAGTGACCCACAATTAGGAATAACTATTCAACGGAATGAGTTTAAAAACAATGCATTGTACTCGCAGGTTCCTCCCAGCACATTTTGTGAAATGTGGGTGCGTGACGCAGAGTACGTCAATAACCGTTGTGTGGCTCTCGCTGCCTACGTTGCTTCCTGCCACAAATTCAACATCTGCATCGAATGGCGCAGTCAGGAATACTGCCGTGAGTCTCTATCGCACTTGTTTTCTTCTACTTTGATTACAGCGGTCTAAACCCTGCACACTGTAATGTCAATGACAATGAGATGAGAAGGATATTTGTGTTGGAAGAAATTTGTTGTAATTATCATAGATTGGTTTTGTTTTCCAGCCTTCACCTGCCCCGGGACCCTTCGCTACCAGGCATGTGTTCCGGCCTGCACAGCACAGTCATGCCCCAACCAGGACTTTGAGTCGGAGCCAGGCCAGTGCTCAGGCCTTACCGAGGGCTGTGTGTGTCCTGAAGGCACCCTGCTTCACCGGCCCTACTCAGCACTCTGCATACCCCCAGACATGTGTGGTAGGGCACCCGCCCACCCCATCCCCCCTCCCCCCATACCCCGCAACCGTACAATAGAGCCCTAAATAGAGGTCTTAACCTACGCACTCCAGGCAATTCATACGATCACGAGAATTTCGGGTGATGACACGAATGGCAAAGAACGCTGACACCTGGAACCAGCGTCTCAATACTTGTGGGGAATGAGAGGAATAAGTTGTACGCCACCGTGTTGATATGAGAGTTCATATGTGACCATGCCTGTGTTTCTTTGTTTGAACCCTAGCATGCACAGACAGCGCCGGTGTTCCCCGGGCCAACGGGGAGCTTTGGAAGGCGTCTAAAGATGGCTGCTGCATGTATCGCTGTGAGAACGATGCCATCAAGCCCGTGGAGTACAACTGCTCGGCTGTGGCTCTGCCCGTGTGCCATCGAGCAGGGGAGGTGGTCATCAGCCTGGCCGACGACAAAAACTGCTGTCCCCAGAAGGCCTGTGGTAAGACCCAGACCTGAGCCCAGAAGGCCTGTGGTAAGACCCAGACCTGAGCCCAGAAGGCCTGTCGTAAGACCCAGACCTGAGCCCAGAAGGCCTGTGGTAATACCCAGACCTGAGCCCAGAAGGCCTGTGGTTAGACCCAGACCTGCTTCATAGTGTGGACTGACAATAAACTTTAAAGATAAATCTTCTTTTGAAATCTTGCATAGGGGCCAACATAGTCCAGCCTGGTTGGTCCAGTCTTATCTTGCAAGGTTTTTTCAGTCCCTTGTGCAAGAGTGACTGCCCTTGTGTCACAAGCAGTGGATGTGAAGTCATGTCTTTACATATAACAAGTTCAGGCCATCAGATTAACGTGATATCAGCGACAGAGCAAGCGGAAATATATCTATCCGAATCCAGTCAGATGAACAGTGAATGTGGAACCTGTATTCTCCTCTTGATAAAATCCAATTTAATTCTTAACCATTGTTTTAATGGTTCGTTGTTTTCAAAATCTTGCAATTCAAAACCACCTCTCATGACTCTTCCAATACTCAGACCTGACAACATGTTGCCCAGGAGCCAAAGCAATCCACATGATAGATGTCTGTCAAAACTCTCTCTCGCTCTCTCTCTCTCTCTCTCTCTCTCTCTCTCTCTCTCTCTCTCTCTCTCTCTCTCTCTCTCTCTCTCTCTCTCTCTCTCTCTCTCTCTCTCTCTCTCTCTCTCTCTCTCTCTCTCTTTCTCTCTCTCATGAGATTTGATTCATTATACATGAAAAAAGCTAAAAGCTCATATTATTTGTGTTTTAACATATATTAAAATATAAAGACAGTGGTTACATGCAGATAACAAAACATGGATAGATAGATACTGTACATATACAATCTACTACAAACGATGGCCAGTGTGCCCAACAATATGTCAAGGGTTTTCTAGTCTGTGTACAGCACTGAATCAGAATGATGAGAGGTTCTCAATATGTTGTGACCCTACAGTGTGTAACCAGAGTTTGTGCGCTGTGGACCCACCTCTGTGTCATTACGGAGAGAAGCTTGTGTCTTACTACAGACAGGACTCCTGCTGTCCCCACTATGTGTGTGGTGAGTGTTAATGTCCCAATGACACATTGATCTGCATGTAAAGCTCCAACGTTGAACCTGATCCGTTGATGCTGCTGTGTCCGTGTGCGTGTGCGTGTGTGTGTGTGTGTGTGTGTGTGTGTGTGTGTGTGTGTGTGTGTGTGTGTGTGTGTGTGTGTGTGTGTGTGTGTGTGTGTGTGTGTGTGTGTGTTTGTTCAGAGTGTGATTCTGAGCTGTGTGAGTCAGAGGTGCCAGTGTGTAGAGAGGACCAGTCCCTGATCGCCACCAGAACTGACGGAAGCTGCTGCTTAGCGCACATCTGCAGTGAGTCGATATGATTACATACACACAGTCACACACACATGGAAGCCCCCGCAGACCATCGACTCAGTTCACTACAGACTTCAGCTTGTTGGCTACTTCAGTTCCCCCACTGTTGTTTCTTCACATTTTATGAGAAGAAAGTTAATCTGAACATAATTGTGTGTAATAACTGTGAAGATCTTTGAAAGATTGTGTTTGTGCATTTGTGTTTCCTTCACCAAGTGTGTAACGGTTGTCCAGAAAGCATCCCATTGTGTGAGGAGGGGGAAGTGCTAACGGTGGACGCCAACAGCACAGACCACTGCTGTCCTGACTATCAGTGTGGTAGGAAGAGACCCCACACACACACACACACACACACACACACACACACACACACACACACACACACACACACACACACACACACACACACACACACACACACACACACACACACAGGAGCTGTTAGACCCCCGATTAGGACCGCGTCATCACTTCAACGTCTTGCCAAGCACGGGCCTCATAGCATGGATCTGTCTTTCATCTTTCTCATTCCAATCAAGACGCAGATGATGACATGTCAAGCAGGTGCAGACTTCCCGTGAAGGTATTTGTGTGTATGAATTGCCCGCCACATGTCATGTGTACCTAACGTGGTCCTTAGCGTGTACCACTGCAGCCATGTGTAGGATTGGCCGCGGGTGTGTGCCCGGGTACAAGGAACGACAAAGGGTGTGGAGAGAACTGCTTTAGCATCTGTGCAGCTAGACTTTCTTTTATGGAATCATTTTGAATGTTTTTTGCTTTACACTGGTTTGATAGCATAGTCTGTAAACTATCGAATTTCCAGATCAAACATTATATGAAACATCTATGGCTGTAGAGGAGCCAGTAATAATGGGGTTAGTTGCAAAACACCTAACCCTAACTGCTGCAGCCGGGCTGCCTGTCGACTTGGATGGTTGACTCCGTCGTATATATATGTGTGTATGTGTGTAGTTGTAAGTCGCTTTGGATAAAGGCGTCTAAAAAAAGGATTTATAAAAGTTGTCTATGAATGCTGAAAAAAAAATATAGACAAAGAATATGGGATGTTTGTGAAGTGAAGCCTCTAAAAGAAAGTGCAGGTAAAGTAGGTGAAGCCATTATGTCATTAATGCATTGAGGCGTCGTCAAGGTTAGGGTCTATCGGCCCCCCATCTTTTGCATCCACATACACACAGACACACACCTCAAGTAAACGGCACACAGATACACATTAATATATATAAATAAGATGTCATGATTTCAGAAGGGAATTTCTTATTCCTAGAATTTCATATTTGAATATTCCACTATGTGTGTATGTGTGTGTGTTTGCGTGTGTGTTTGCGTGCGTGCGTGCGTCCGTGTGTGTGTGCGTGCGCGTAGTCTGTGAGACTCACAGGTGTTCCCAGGTCAGCTGTCCTGTGGGGATGTCTGTTTCACCTGTGTCCAGTCCAGATCAGTGTTGCCCAAGCCACGACTGTGGTGAGTACAGGTTCTTCACGTGGGCTGTGGTGTTGCTGAATGGGTCACTGGTGAGAGACATCTGATCCCTACAGAAGTGGTTCATTCTCTCATGGAATTCCCTTTGTTTATGTATGCTATGAATATAAATGTATGTTATGTTTAAATCAATTTGTTTTGGTTAATGTTTCATGCGTATTTGCAGAAAATGATTACTCATAGTTTTGAGTGAACACCAGTCCCATGTCATTAAGGTGCTAAAAACGCGTTGATTTTAAAAATATAAAATTGAACAAATCAAGAGTTGGAGTTATATATGCATTTGTAAATTCTAATATTAAAAAGATCATCTTTGATTTTGCTGCTATTCAGTGTGTTCCTGCGAGAAGATCTCCGCCCCAAACTGTGCACTGGTGCGTTTTTAATATTTTCAATATCAATGTTGAGTGACATAATCATACTGCTGCCATGCTGTGATGCTATTAACACACTGTGAATGTTCTGGGTGAAGGGGGAGACCACACAACTGGACAGAGTCTTCCTCGCGGACCCAGTGAACCAGTGTGCCTGCAGAAGATACCAATGCGGTACGTCTAATTTTGGACCTTAGCCTACAGCGCTAATAGTAGCGCAACACAAGCTTTACCGCTGATTCCCAGACGGGGAAAGTCCGATTTGCACATTCTTTTTCTGTATTTGGCAGCTATTGCCAAGTCACGTCAAAGCATGTTGGGCTTTGAAACGTCTCTGACCCTTTCATAATTAGATTATTCAGTTAACACTTACAGAACGTTAACTTTAATCAGCTCTCAAAATTATTCTGGCTTTAACCCGTCTCTGGTTTCAAGAACTAAATACAAGCTGTGAGTTCAACATCTTTAACAGGCACTGTTAAAATAATCTCATGCTAACGGCCATCACTTTTCATGAGATCCTTTCGGTACAAGCACACTGCACAAACATCCGCAGATGTAGATGTTTGATATTGAATACATTCAACAGGATTCCTCCAGCAAAGGCATCAGTTTTTGGCTGGCCATCTTCAATTAGCATTTATATAATTGCAATGTTACAATAGCTGTTTTTTATGACTTCAAATAGTGTATATTCATTAAATTCACCCTTATACAGGCCCACCTTAATATTTCTTCTTAAAGATTGTTTTACTATGAATAGTAGTATTTAATTCAGTTGTTCACCCTCCCTCCCTCCTATTTCTCAATGCAATTCCCTCCTCTATTGGTCTTTAGTGTTTCAATCAAGTAATTTATTTTTCAAATGTAGTCGTTTCTGCTCCAATCATTTCTGTCCTCCTTATTATGCTGCTGAAGAGCAGTCTCCATTGCACAATGTACATATCATGACATATGTGTCTTTTACCGTGTGTGTGTGTGTGTGTGTGCGTGTGCGCGTGCGTGTGCGTGTGCGTGTGTGTGTGTGTGTGTGTGTGTGTGTGTGTGTGCGTGTCCTTGCGGCGGCGGTGAGCAGTGCGTGAGGCGGTGTGTGTGGACGGCGAGCGTGGCCTGATGCGCCCGGGCCAGACGCTGGTGGAGCACAGCCCAGACGGTCTGTGCCGCAGCACCCAGTGCACCGGCAGCCTGGACCCCGCCACGGGCTACCACCGCCTTCGCACCCTCAGCACCAACTGCTCCGCCCGCTGCCAGCCGGTGGGTCGCTGGGGCCCTCAGGGGGGCTTTCCTACTCTCACTCTTCACTTTGACCTTTTTGCTTTTTACCTTTCTGTTTTTATTTAATTTTTTTTATTTCTTTCCCTCTTTCTTTCTTTCTTTCTTTCTTTCTTTCTTTCTTTCTTTCTTTCTTTCTTTCTTTCTTTCTTTCTTTCTTTCTTTCTTTCTTTCTTTCTTTCTTTCTTTCTTTTTCATTCTTTCTTTCGTTCGTTCGTTTGTTCGTTCAGATATAATAGATCATATACATTTAGATTTAGATTTTTATGTATACATACACGTATACACGTATCTTTTTTTTTTCCTGCTGCAGAACCAGCTGTACATTGCCCCCAGAGACCAGACATCATGCTGTGGGGTGTGCAGGAACATCTCCTGTCTCTACCGGGATGAGAACGGCACGGTGGCACTCCATAAGGTACACAGGATGGAAAACGGAGCGCACGGGAATTACTTATTATGCGGTTTATTGATTTCTTCATTAAATCCTCATCTGCATGATTGCCTCGTACCTTCCTGACCCAAAGGGTACAAAAGGTGCATCTCACTGTCTCCTTATGATGAGTCTTTCCTCGCACCCAGACGGTCAGCTCACTCATTGAGGCTGCAATGAATGGCGTTATGGTACCACACTTAAACAGTACCGCTGTAAAGTACAAAGTATTCATTCCATTAGGATGTAAATCCTAATCCTTGGAAAATTGGCATAACCTCAAACCTCTCAAGAAAGATCTCAATTATTATCCTTAAATTCCTCTTATTTTGTATTAATTAAGGGTCATTAATGTCTGACATTTGTAAGACAATTATTGAAAGGTTCCTAAATGTTAATTATGTGTCAGACATGAATGATGTGATTTATTATTTTCACATTTATTCATAAGTAGCTCAGGATAACAGCTGGTTGTAGTTATGCGTGTTGTCACCGATGTGCTTCTGCCATGTGTCTCTGCAGCCGGGGAAGACCTGGGTGTCCAACTGCAAGAAGTATGAGTGTGCAGACACACTGTCAGGCCCCACCCTCATCTCATACGCCTTCAGCTGCCCCCCCTTCAACGAGACAGAGTGCATGAAGGTCGGCAGTATAGGCCAAATCCCACATCCACACCCAACGCACACACACACATGCACGCATGCACCCGCGCACACGCACACACACACACACACACACACACACACACACACACACACACACACACACACACACACACACACACACACACGCATGAGGTCGCAGTATAGGTCAAATCCCACACCCGCACACAACGCACACGCAACAACATGCACGCATGCACGCAAGCACACACACACACACACACACACACACACACACACACACACAAACACGTGTACACATGCATGAAGGTCAGCAGTATATCCCACACCCACACACAACACACACACACACGTGCACGCATGCACACACACACACACACACAACACACACACACACACACACACACACACACACACACACACACACACACACACACACACACACACACACACACACACACACAAAAACTGTATGTATGCCCACAAACATATGTGTGAACATAGGCAGATTCACACATATATACACTCATACACACACATAATGTAAAAACATGCATACATGCATTTATATCCCTGCCTTTTTTCTTCTGACTGCCCTTAGGTTGGAGGAAGTATTCTAAGTTACATGGACGGATGCTGCAGGACATGTGAGTATTAAAGAAAATGCAGATACAGTAGGTTATTAGTGTAGTCCCTCTAGACAAATAGGTCGCATCTGACACTAAACATGCTGTCGTGTGTCCACCGTCTAACATGTGTTTTCAAAAACATGTTTGTCCCTCATTTAGTTCCCTACCAACCTTTTAGAACCCAAGCTGAAATAGTTCCAGTTGGGTTGAATCCCAAATGTGCAAATCTCTCTGGGTTTAACTGCTTTCATGTCATCTCAGTTTTGTGTCACGTTTAAATGCCTATTGAGACCTGGACATTTTTATTTTTTTCACACAGAAATATGCTTTTCAGTGAATCCCAGAATTAAGATAACAGATCATTGACAACAGAAACATTGAATAACATTGATCGCAAGTGTCACTGAAAAGCATGTGATGCCCTTCAGGGTGGGTGTGTGGTTCTTATGCTGAAGCTTACCATCATGTACCAATCCCACCAGGTTCTGGATTCTCTCTCTACCCATTCCCCGTTAGTCCCTTGACACCTACAGTTAACACAAACTGTGAACGAGGTACCAGAAAACAAGCAGCTGAAAACTACAAGGCTTTCCAGCAACATTGTTGACATTCAACAATGTACTCCCCTTCTTAAAATACTACCAAACACACCCTCCAAACCAAATTAAACAGCAATGCAATTTGAAATGGTCAGAGAAACAAACAACTATCCATGTCATTTAAGTTGACTCAATCCACGCTCCTTGTGGATGCACGTACATGACAACGTTCAACTCTTCCCCCATTTCGTACCGTCTGGGCAGTGCATTGTTGATCGCCAACAATGTACTGTTGGTAGTGGCCAAGTAGACCAGTGATAGATGTTTTATTGATGTTGTTTAGATGTTTAGATGCATGCTTGGATCTGTAGCTCTCCGTCTAGACTGGTGGTGGGATCTGTCAGCTGTTTGGGTATCATGTTAACCGTGGAGCCATTGTAGAAGATGTGCAGCACATGGCAACTCGAAATTGTCTCGTAATGGTCCTACAAGTGTATCCTAAACTCAACAAGCGCAAAACCACATCATCATATGGCAACAAGGTCCTAATATCGTGGCGTAACAAAAATTATAGTTGCTTACAGATGACTTCTGCAATGGCTTGCAATTACTAAAGAACCTATAATCCAGATGCTTTTTCTAATAGCGTTTTTAAAAGACAACGTTGCCATGATTATAATCTCATGGCAGTTTAACATTCCCTCAATCCAAGTGAGGTTTCAGCCTTTATTCTTTACCTTCTGCTTTCACATTGATTGATTGCTTTACCTTCTCATTTTCCTTGGGCAGAAACACTTGCTCTTTGCACAACTATTGTTGCCAATGTTTGCTGATTTTTTTTTGTATTTCATCATCACAATCACTGCATTTATTCTGGAAAGTGTTACTTATTGGTTACTAAATAATTTTGGTTAATTACTGTAGGAACCATTATTGTAGTTCTAAATAACCAGGTTGAAATGTAGAACGACAATGATGTGATGATTAATGATCATCGTGCAGCCTTCACAGGTTTGGAAGTAAGCTTTACTAAGTAGGCTAAAATAATTTAGCAAGACTGGCAGTCCCTTGTTAGATAACAGACCTCTCAAATAATATGATCCATATACGCCTCCAAACTACAATATTAACCAAATACAACAACGTGATCTCCAACCTTAACGACAGAATAGATTGTTTGTCAATATTTGTCACCCATACCCCTGTACCCATGCTGGTACAGCTCCCCTATATATATAAAAGAGATTCCAGGTCTCTAGCTCAATCCCAAGTGTCCTTGACCCCCAGATCGCCTACTAATATCATACCTTTCATTGGAATCCTCCATTGAAAGAACATCGCCAATTACGTAAACCAAAACAAAAGCTGCATGGTTTCAAACGTAGTTGGGTCCATATCAATCACCATGGCGATGATAGAATACATTGCATTAAAGGTTCTATCAGCGATGTTGGGTGACGTCACTTCTGTTGGTATTTCAAGATCCCAAACAAACAGTGCCAGCTCACCCCTCCTATCCGTGTTTCGTTCATCCAAAACATTTTAATGTTGGAACTATCTTAATCTACCGCTTAGAATGAAATGAATGTCATTTATTTTGTTTTGGCAGACAGAACCTTGACATACGTGACATTTTGCTGTTTCTTCGACCCGTCAATAGGGGGCGCTGTACCAGCAAATGTGTTCAAAACGCTCAAATGGGTTGCTTGTGGTCATATTGACAAACAACCTATTCTGTTGTTGAGGTTGGAGAACAGTCTAAAATAGAACCTCCTAGCAAGATCCTCTTGTCGATCGTTCTCTCACACCCATTTCTAAAATGTAATGCTTAAGTACAAAGTGTGGATCAGCTCGCTACTGCCATATGTACAGACCTCTCAGCCTTTGTTAGCTCTCCCTTCTGCGTTTCCTTGTGCGGCTGCAGTTCTCCTCTGTCAAGGTGTATGCTCTGCACACGTTCTTGTCCTTCTCCTTGTGTCCGACCCGTTGAGTCTGCTGTGATTGTTGTCGTTGAAACAGGCAAAGAAGATGGAAAGTCATGTCAGAGGGTGACGGTGAGAATGACCATCAGGAAGAACGATTGCCGCAGCAACAGGCCGGTACGTTAACAACAGAATATGGAGATTATAAATGCAGAAAAAACAATAACATGCAGGAAATACTTTACAATAAGGCTTCATTAATTAACCCTTACTTTACATTGGTTAATTTAGAACTCAAACTCTAACCCTAGAAATAAATGATCAAATGAAAAAATGAATGACCAACTCCTTGGTCTTTGAGCAGTTGAGGTCAGTGTAGTTCCTCACTCCCTGCACCACTCAGAGGATCGACCGGCCGCTTCTCCAAGATGGTGCGGTCCAGAACGACAGTGTTGAGTAACATCCAGTATTTGATGAATGGCATCTCCAGCTCCGAGCTCCTGCAGCCGTCTGTGTAGAGGGTGAAAAGATGGCTGATCCCTGGGGTGCTCCAATGGACAGGGTTGTGTTGAAGCTGAGGTGACTGTTGACTCTGACCGCCTGGTGCCTCCTAGTGAGAAACGTAAGGACATAGATAATCAGGTGGAGGTGAATATCCATTCTGAGCAGTTTGGGACCTGGTGAGGATGAACTGCATTGAAGGCTCTTGAAAAGCCCCATAATCAGCACATAACAAGCCTCTTCGTCTCTCTGTGTGCGTGTATACACCATGCAGCACTGTGATCAGCTGCATCATCCACCTCTTTACGGTGCTTGAGGACAAACCGATGTCGGCCAGTTTGCCCTTAAACGTCCTTCTGTAGCAGGGGAAGTACAAGCCTCTCAAAGCTCTTCATCACCGGAGATGCTAAGGCTTAGTAGCGGTGGTCTTTGTCACAGGGGAGGTCGTTCTTTTTAGGCATTGGGCAGATAATGAAGGAATTCCATTGTGTTGGATGGAATGAACTGCTCACAGAAGATACCTGTCTGGTCAGTTCCTGGTGCTTTGTTTGGGTTGATCGTCTTCGGGTGCCTGCTCCAACTCCAAGGCCTCAAGAGCCAAGTTTACACTGAGGAGGGACATGGTATCCTCTCTCAGAGATTTACTCCTCCCACTCCTGCGGGGAATTGCTGTTGCATCTATATTCATCTCTTTATGCGTTGACCCTGTTTGTATATCGCCCGATTTCTATTGACTACTGGTCTGCGTCTTTTCAAACCCATGCAACAAAGCTGTTGTCGCGTGCTTGTTGCCCTCTCTCGCAGGTCAACATCGTGTCCTGCGACGGCAAGTGTCCCTCGGCCAGCATCTACAACTACAACATCAACACGTACGCGCGCTTCTGCAAGTGCTGCCGGGAGATGGCTCTCCAGCGACGCTCAGTGCAGCTGTACTGCAGCGGGAACTCCACCTGGGTCAGCTACTCCATCCAGGAGCCCACTGACTGCTCCTGTCAGTGGTCCTGAGGCAGCGGCCACTAAACATGGGCGCAGCCACACATTACATAGAGCACACTCACACACACACACACACACACACCGTACACATCCTGATCCCATCGGCACACGCCAAACGTATGCATGCACATTTATAACCGAGGAGACATTCAAACATACACACACACGCACACGCACACACTGACACACACACACACACACACTGACAAACATAAACGCACACATACACTTGCTTACAGAGTAGCTGACATTTTGTCGCACTGACACATGGCAATTTTCAAACAAGTGCGCACAACATAGACGGTCTCATGCACGCACATCTGTTTTTGTTAATTGTCGGATACATATGTATCCAATAGTTTGCACACAGACACACACACACACCCACAGACAGATACTCAACCACAAACACACACACACATTCACAGAGAACCATACACAGATGAAACTTTCTGGGCAGGCAACGTGGTAGGCCGTAATGATTTCAGCATTCCATGGTGCATTCATTATTCATAATTCAGTATATGATATATTTTACAACATTCCTTTACTTTTTTTTAATTGTTTTCTCACTACACTTTTGTGAAACATGAAGCATGTTTCCGGATGTGACGGTGTAGGTTGATGTGTGGAGTGTTTGAATGCAAAGAGTTACTGAAGGATGTATAAAGGTACAAGAGCCACAGTGGGACGTGCTCAGAGGGGTTGAACCCACAGTATAGGAATTAGACTAGTCTATTAATGAGTCAAGCCTCTTCTTTTTCTGTTCCATAACACCTGACATACGATGCTTATCCCAAGTACCACTTTTCCAGGGTACACAACTAGGCCTAAAGCAGTTTGGTATAGTAGGAATGGAACTTTAACATGAGGGGTGGCCTGGACAACATTACTAGGGTTGTCCAGAGTTAATGGGGAGTGTTAATAGATTACTTCCCTTGTGAACCATTAAACAATTGGGAAGGCAGCGGCTAAACATAGACAAGAATATCTTCTCTACATATTGCACTTGATTGATTAATGCGTATTTATTGGAAGGCTTGGATATATAATATAAAGGGAAAAAAATGAATTATCTATTGGTACGAATCTCCAGGTTGGGAACTAACAATCGGAACATAAAACCCTCAATTCAACACTTCAACAAAACAGAAGAATCAGCTCTTCTACTTTGAGGACAACAGCAGATAATGTGTGGTTTAATAGGTTTAACAATTTGTGAATGTTTATATCAAACTAATTAGTGATAGTGATAATATGTGTAGGATATTAGTCCACCAGGAGAGCAGACCTTAAAACAGATAGGTCATGCAATTAAAAATATAGAAAATTGTTTTTAACACTATGAAAAAGAATTGTGCTTTGTTTGTATATAAGTATATTACTAGTCTTTGCGATGAAAAATGTTTTTGGCATTATTACATTTCATTTACCTTAAAAAAAAAAGGAGGAAATAACAATATATACCCAGTGAGATTCTTTAACCAATACAATCAAAGACGGGGAGGTGTTGCTTGGATGATTCAAATCAAACTGTATGTGGAGCACTTTATTTATTTATTTGAGCATAACAAAGCACACGTTTCTTGATTTCATCTTTGATGAATTTCATCCGTGATTAAATCAACACATGTGCAAGCATTCAGCACCCATAATCCGATTGAGACGAAATTTTGACAAAAACACAGTGACCAATATAATTTGACCTTTAATCTCTCATAATTTTGCTGGGGGTAATAGCACTAAAACAAGTTAGCTCTTCTAAAATAAATATCTGGGAAGTTGTATCACAGTGTAATAGAGATGGACGGATTTGTACAATCCTGCGTGTTATATCTAAAGTAATTATTTTCATGCATTATCTACATCTGTTGTTGAACTTTATAAACAACCACGGAAGCACATTAGCTGAATTGAGGTGGGATTTGTACCATACAAATGTACATTTGCATTTTCAATAAATATTTCTTGGAAATGACTAGAAGGTTGTTACATTTGTATTGCTCTTCAGAAAGAAACAGTGTTCAGTCTTGATAAATTGTATAGGTCTATTCATATTTACAGATGCTTAATACAAACAATACAATTTAAAATTGTCTTTAGTGACACTATCATCTAAGTTATTTGGCTCCCCAACACAAAATGTAGAACCTAAAATTCTGTGAAAACGAATTTTACCTTTTCTTTCATCAACACATTTAACTAGACCAGTTTGACTTCCCAATGCCCCTTGCAGGTTTGGTTCTCAAGCCATCCCTGTGACTGACCATAACTGGAACATTTCTCCAAATGAAAACATCCAAATGAGCCCATCTCCTCCCACACAGCTGTCGCTCTTATCAGCTTCCTTTTTTTTTTTACATAAACCCTGCGGTGAAGTCATGACGAATTAGGCGTAATATAATTCTGCTGCTGACAGACTTCGGTTTTAAAAACAAGCTTCCAAGGCAGATATGAACAATAGCTTTGAAAATGCTGCCATAAGACTATGACAGAGTGTGGCATAGTTTAAACTTAAACTATTATTCAGTGTAAAATATCAAACTGATAAACCAGATGTGGGGAGAGGAACAAAGTAAACCTGCTTTTTTGCCCTAAGGAGGTGGGACACACACACACACACACACACTCACAGACACACACACACACACACACACACACACACACACACAGACAGACAGACAGACAGACAGACAGACAGACAGACAGACAGACAGACAGACAGACAGACAGACAGACAGACAGACAGACAGACAGACAGACAGACAGACAGACAGACAGACAGACAGACAGACAGAGACAACAGACACACACACACACACACACACACAGTCACATGCACCACTGCAAAAACACAGACTGACACATGCACACCCACACATGTATATGCACCCTATCACATGCACACCTATTCAAAAAAAACACACACACACAAACACGTACGCACACAGCCCTGTTGGCGCTGGAGTAAAGAAGGGCTAAAAACATGGCTCAGTGTTTTTGGCACAAGGACACAGGGAAAAACGATACTGGATCCAGAGATGCCGAAAATATGGGCACTGAAATCTAATAGCAGCCCTATAAACCGAGCCATCGCAATTTTACCTTCGTAACACGCCCTGGTATGGGAGCCTGGCCAAGGCACAGCTGGAAAACCCCACTAGACCAAAGATGTAAGCTGAGGAAGGAGAGGCTTAGATCCAACAACCTGTGGTTGTGATAACGGCAAGTGGAGGCCCTGTCAGCTTGTCGTGTAGGCCCACCCAAATAAAAACTTTATTGTGGGCAATGACTTTGTCTTTGTTCACCCACCCATTCTCACTACACTTACTGCCCTTTTGCCACTGAGCATCTCAACTAGACTTGAATGTGACGTCCCCCCCCCCCCCCCGACACACACAATGAAAAAACATGCTCTTCTGTAAATAAAAAATGTCAGTTTTTTTGTTGGGCTAATTTATTTGAGCCTCTACACATGGTACAGAAAAGACTATGTGTAAGTCCATGCTCTTGGATTCATAAACTGTGCCCTCGGATTCCCAATAGGCACACGGTTTTCTAAATCTGTGTGCGCAGAATGAGAACGGAATACCAATCTGTGTGCACGGATAGTTAATCCGAGGGTATCGTTTACAAATCAACATGAACGCAAATCTTCTATTCCAAAGCCTGATTACACACACCAACCGTTTAAGGCGGGTGTAGGTAGGATGGGACAGTTGTTAACATCCCTGCTTCTCCACTCTCCCCCCTCTGTGTCTCGGCCATTGACAACTGTTGCATGTGTTCAGCTCACAACCGGGGAAGACCTGTTCTGAATGCAAAGAAATTAGCGTTTCACTCAATAATAGCTGACGAATTGTTGTGGAATTTGTAACGAATTGCACAGAAATTACAGC
>OLKM01000389.1:115343-130343 GCA_900291075.1 Melanogrammus aeglefinus | reverse complement strand
AACTACTTTGAGAATGTTAAAAGACAACTTTTTGGGATTTCAATATTACTATATATGATATAATACCAGAAAGTAGCATTTGGTTAGCCTCATAGCATAATTGCCTGAGCCTTATTTTGGCCAAATTGTAATATGTAACCAAACTCAACTCTCCTAATGCTGTTGATTCACTGTTCCCCAATGGTTATAGCCTAAATAATCAGAGTGATTCCATAATGATTATGTGCCTTAGTTATCTAATTGTCTTAGGGATTTTTTACACTAAATTCAAGTTCAACCTTAAAATGATGCCATGAGGCTAAAGATTTGCAAATTAGGTGTCAGTGCGGATTTATGCTGTCTTGAATTAAATTCTTGACTTTCCCAGTGTATACTTCATTCTATGCCTCTAGACTATTGAAACATACTTGTCAACGTCTGTCATGCTGTAGCTGTGTCTACAGAGGGCCTAGCATTAAGTAAACACCCTTACTTTCATTTGAACTGCCTGGAATTATGGTGGCTATTTAATAAGGAGTATTGTATTCCTGATAGGGATTTGTGCCACAACGTTATATCGTTGCTCAAGGGTCGGTTAACAGTGTTGAAGCCTTTCATGCTTCTTCTTTCTGTTTAAAAACCTGATACCTTGCATGCCCCTTAAATATTTGATCCAAACCAACAATCTTATAACAGCAGAAAGAGTCACATAAAAGGCATATAGCCTGGGGCGTAGCCAGGACATTAGTACTGTGGTGGCCAGCTCAGGCCAGTCTTCTATTTGGGGTGGCACTTGATTGTCAACGGGGTAGGGGGTGGGGGGGGGCTATTTTAAGTGCAATATTTATTCATAATGTCAAATAATAACACTTTCAATAAGAATAATGAGTCAAAGTTAGATCAAACTAATAGTGCATATATTTCAGCTTTCTTTAGACCGTTGCCGTTCAGGATTTTTTTATTATATTTTTTCAGACTCGGGGGGGCCGATGGGGTGGCCAACCTCTGACCAGGCCGTGGCCCCCCTTGGTGGCCCCCATGTGGCTACGCCCCTGCATATAACGTAACATAGACTAACAGAGCTTACGGTGTAAATAATATAGACTGAAACATTTTCCCTGTAAAATATGATAAGAGTTAATATGCTTCTTTAGGCAAATCAGTTTTCCTTTCCTCTCATTTGGGAATCATTTCGCTCTCGTATGCAAACCTCACATCAAAATGTATTGACATCCTGTATAGGAAATCTCTGTGCCTTGACCAGCGAGAACTCAGCACTTAAACTATTAAAACCTCCAACCCTCAAACACAAACGTACACACACACCCCAACGATCCGCCATCCGACCGAGGGTCTGCTCGGTGGCCCGCCAGACGTCAGGCCGCCGAGCTAAGCAGTGGACTTGTCGAGACATGCAGCGGACTGTGTTCACGCAGGAGAAGCCCCGCCATGTTTGTGTAGCAGCAGGGGGCTGGCGGTAGGTGGTGGGGGCAGTCCTGGGAGTGACAGTGTGTGTGTGTGTCTGTCTGTGTGTGTGTGTGTGTGTGTGTGTGTGTGTGTGTGTGTGTGTGTGTGTGTGTGTGTGTGTGTGTGGTGTGTGTGTGTGTGTGTGTGTGTGTGTGTGCTGTGTGTTGTGTGCATGTGCGTGTGCGTGCGCGTGTGGTGCGTGCGCGTGCGTGTGTGTGTGTGTGTGTGTGTGTGTGTGCGTGTGTGGTGTGTGTGTGTGTGTGTGCAGGCTGGATGTGGATTCCAGATGGAGTCAGGGCTCAGGAGGAACGCTTCACACCAGCACCCGCTCTCCTTGTACTTTTACAGCTTCACTGTTAATAACCGGACATGAACACTAATAGACTGCTGGCCGCTCTCTTTTTCATCTTGTGGAACTCTACCACTCAATGGGCAGCAATGCAAGGATCCTTTAATAGCAGAAGTCACTATAATAAGCTTATAATATTCTTTTTTAAGAGTTCAAAAGAAAAGGCTGAGAGAGAGAGAAATAGATGCATTGACATCATATGTGAAATTACTGTGTACTAGCAGGCTTTGGTTTAATTTCCCCTTATGCACAAGGACTTCTCCTTTTGGTACATAAATCATTTCCTTCTCTTTAATCCTCACCCTCAAGCTTCCAACCCGATCCTATAACTTCCAATACTGTCTGTTATAACCTACCAGTTGTTCCCTGCTTTAAATAAGTCACTTACATGGGATTCAGTATTAACCTCATCTCTTACTCTCTTCCCATTCCAATTGCGCTGTTGCTATAATTTTCTTCTTCCTTTACCATGAGTTATATCGGAAGCCTTTTTTGACTTCTTTTGGCAAGCCTTTTTGGCCACAGATAATATACAATATGGAGGTTCTAGAACCTGATGGCCAGGACACCTTGTAGAATAATCTATTACCTTCAGAAAGCAACACGTCTGTGTCTCTTATGTATTATGTCTTAAAATAAGATATATAAAGATGTAAAGGAACCAGGTGAGGGCAGACACTTGCTCCTTCCTGCAGGCTAACAGGTGTAGGAGGTTCCCCCCCCAAACCCCCCCCCCCCCCCCCCCCCTCGGCGACCCCGAAGAACGAGCGTAACGTTGGTACTTGACGTCTGTGAATTACCACTTCCTGTGGCACAGCACTGGGTGATTGACCCTGTGGCCACGGTGTAACAAGCGTGAATAACAGCTGTAATTGTATGTGATTTACCCCAGCTCACCCCACTGCCCCACTGGGTTAGGTTTGGGGACTCTCTAATCCATTTTACCCATTGTTATCTTGTTTTACCTGAAATGCATGCATATATAGAAACATGCTGTTCATACATGCATAAATACATATATTCAAACATTCATATATTCATACATACATTCATTCATTCATACATACATTCATACATACATGCTGCATTCATACAGATACATACATACATACATACATACATACATACATACATACATACATACATACATACATACATACATACATACATACATACATTATCAATACATACATACATACATACATACATACATACATACATACATACATACATACATACATACATACATACATACATACATACATACATAGTATGTATGTATGTATGTATGTATGTATGTATGTATGTATGTATGTATGTATGTATGTATGTATGTATGTATTACATACATACATACATACATACATACATACATACATACATACATACATACATACATACATACATACATACATACATACATACATACATACGTACATACACACATACACACAAATTCACACAAAGAAACATTCAAACATACGTGCATATGTTCATACGTGTGTACCTGCATGATTACTTGTGTGAGTGAGAGAGTGAGAGTCAGAGTGAAGATTTTAGTTTTCAAACGGCAGATGACCTCTCACCTCTAGGATACATTTTTGTTGTACAGATTATTACAGATTATTCTTTATTACCAATTTATCTCGATTTTTCTGGATGACCTGGACTGAAAAATGTTGCACTGAGTTCAAGCACTTAGCTTTGCTTAACATGAATCATGCTTTCCCAGATATTTGCTGTTGCTAAACATAGAGAGAATTCTGGTGATGTTGCGCTATGCTTGTAAAGCACACTCACCGGAGAGATTTCCAGGCTGGGCTGGATATATTACAGTCGCACCAAGATATTTTCTACCCTTCTCCAGAAAACACATGTTGTTTATGTTGCCTGGAAGTACCCGTTTTCTTGATAATTCAACTTCGTTAATGAGAAGAAAAAAATTGTTTCAACAAAAGCTGAATCTATGCTAGATTAGTTTGTTGAATCTCGGCTTGTTCAATTTGAGTGTGTGTGTGTGTGTGTGTGTGTGTGTGTGTGTGTGTGTGTGTGTGTGTGTGTGTGTGTGTGTGTGTGTGTGTGTGTGTGTGTGTGTGTGTGTGTGTGTGTGTGTGTGTGTGTAACGATGTGCGTGTGTGTGTGTGTGTGTGTGTGTGTGTGTGTGTGTGTGTGTGTGTGTGTGTGTGTGTGTGTGTGTGTGTGTGTGTGTGTGTGCGCGTATGTTTATAGAATGTAGTATGCAGTCGATGACATGTTTATAGGCCTGAGTATGTAAGTATATATAGGAATGGCTGTGTGGAGTGTTATATATTTTTATTTTGGTGTTAGAGGGTATTTCAGAATAGGTACATTATGTACCACTGTACAAAATAGAACTTGATGTGGAATATATATACTGTATATATATATATATATATATATATATATATATATATATATATATATAATGTAAAGGTATCATCCTCGTTATGCTATACATCATACAGTACATGCTTGCAAATGTTGTCATTTTTAATACCGAATGTGTGGATGGTAGGCTACATATACAGCTCTCCACTCAAACCCTGAAGGGGTAGAGGTGGGTATGGCTTTTAAATGGCATTGTCTTTCACCTCCAAACTTCTATAAGAACCAGGTTAACCCTTTAACCACGCAACCATGATTTTGTTTTGTATGGATCTTAATTAAGGTCAACAAACTATCTTACAAAGCTGAGTAGCTGAGTGACATTCATCACCAAATGGTTAGCCTACAGGAGCTATCTCTTTGATTACTCATGCGTGACGGTTTGGCCCTTCTCAATGCTGGGATAACATCCTGTGTCACTGAGGTAGAACGACTGACGCATTGGAGCTGCATTAGTTCATTTTGTGAAAAAAAAGCAACAACATTCTTCACCACAATGTCCATCTGTAATTTTGACAAAACAATGCTTGCTTGATTTCCTTTACATTATTTATGTTTTCTATATAACCTCAACTTTGTTCTCTGAGCTGATTCCACTCTGATCAAAATTTCATACATTCTCCAAACAGTCGATTACACATTCCTCATTTCCAAAATATCTAACATAACTAATGCAATTTTTTTTCTGTGATACTAAATCATTCAATACTTTAACAGTTTCCCGCTACTTCACACCCTCCTAACCATGCAAGTGGTTACGAAGGAGGACTATTTCAGACGGTGAGCCAATGATGCAAATAATATTGATGGGTTTCATGTCCCCCCCCCCCCCCCATCCCATCGTGAGACAGAGAGTTGACGTCAGAGGCAGCTGACTATATTCTGGATAGGGTTCACTCGAGAACTTCCAGCAGTCCAGCATAACAGCCCCGCGCCTTATTGGACGCTCTGTTTTTGTTGTGGTAGTCTCCTACCGTGCAACAACAGGCCTTGGGAACAGATTCATGTCCAGCCCCTGTCCACACTCTCAAGCAGATCAAGCCAAGCCCCAAGCCGTGGGGTTCAAGGGTTAAGTTAATTCTGACTGCTAAAACAAAGACAACCTGCTCCTTCTATTTGCTTGCGGTAGTAATAAAACAATCAGTTCACTTCCTGAAGAGGGGACAAATGTCAAGCACTCTCCCTCCTCTACTCTGTTCCTTCCCAGGCGTCACCTGGCCAATCGGGTGGCCTCTTCTGTGAGGCGCTGTCGTCGGTCTGGGATTGTCGTTGGCAGTTGTTCGTATGAATCTGACAATGGGATGTTTTTCCAGTCCTCCCTGTGGACGTAAACCAGTCATGAGAACGTTGTCCCCTTCAAAGGCCTGGTGACAAAAGTGGACGAGCCCCATTGAAGTGCCGCTGGTGCTGACATGCTTTATGAATACGTACGTGACCTGGAAATGACTCACTGTAAAGTCAATTAATGAACTGACCAGAACTTCCCCATCAGATTGCATATCACAGAGGGATAACGGCAGCTGTCTTTTATTCAAATAAAACTAACTATCTGCGATTTGGCGTTTGTCTTAGATATTCCTTGGTCCAATATTGTGCGCATTGTAGGACATAGGCACATACTTATAGGTTTGTATTGTGGTATATTTTCTGCAATGTTTATTTATAGGTTTCTAGTAAATTCTCCTCAGTTAAATGTATATCATTGTAATTTACAGAAAAATGCCAGATTTGTGTTAGACTATTATGCTAGTTGTTAAACCAGATAGAGGATTCAGTCCTAATTGAATCCGTATTCAGTCAGTCAACACAACATAATAGGCTTAAGGTAATTGTTGAAATCTGAGCTGACACATATATAGTAATTTAACTATGAGCAATATATAAACATGGCCTCATTAAACATGACATCTGCTTTCTTTCAGCTCTTCCAGGAATTATTTGAATCTAATAATAAAAGAAACCTCCATGAGTTCACAACAACCTGTGCTATGGCAGGTCGGCGGGTACTGCAGCAGAAGCCAAAGAGACCCAATTTCCGATCGTAGCCTAGAGTTAAGAATCTGTGTGACGTTATCCTTTCATTACATTATGTTTGAGTTAGGGGATAGGTAGGCTGGTGAGAGAAAGGAGAATTACAAGATGCTAGCCAACAGCTATTAATTTTCCTCTCTAGTATGTAATCTAATTGAAACCCATTTGGACCTGGTTATAAAATACACTGCCTGAGCCTGAACAGGATTCATGTGGGATCTTGAGGCTAAGAGGAGCCAATCATTCTTCACTCTCATATAATAGGAACGTTTAAGTCAGGCCATGGCAGGCCTTCCTGGCCTCTGCTCTGAGAGCGTGCCATGTTGTCTGTACAACGATGCTATTGGCTTTCCACTTTGTCATAGGTGCGTCACACATTCAAACATAATGTATTCATTCCCATTCACCTTGGTGGTGCATGTGCGTGTGCTCACAAACACAGACACACGCAGGACAGATAAGTACACACCGACTCTGCTTCCTATGATCTTTGAGTGTGTAGAGTGATGCCACTGCAGCTGTTGCTTGCTTGACAGCAGAGTAATTTTCCCGTTATGTCACTGGGGAGCCTTGAGTGACCTCTTGTCTCCCAGAATGCATTTCAATTCTATCGGGACTCTCAGCGCTCATTTACCTTAACACCAACACAGCCATGCATACGCACACACACACACACACACACACACACACACACACACACACACACACACACACACACACACACACACACACACACACACACACACACACACACACACACACACACACACACACACACACACACACACACACATACACACAGCTACAGACAAACATACCCATACACATGTGCAAGCACAGAGTCAGTAGATTTCGGTTCTTTTCTCTCCGATTGAATGCAAAGCGTTAGGTAAGATATCTTTTTGTTTTTTGCCATTTGTCTTGGTCTTAAACCTCCATTGCCATGTTTTGAAGTGACTCAGTAGAGCTTCATGGAGTTGTGTTGGATTTCGACCATGCTGCCCCTACGCCAGCTGTCCATGGGATAAAGAGCCTACTGGGGGAGCCAGACTGTCTGTCGACCAGCAAACTCACACACACACACACACACACACACACACACACACACACACACACACACACACACACACACACACACACACACACACACACACACACACACACACACACACACACACACTCACACACAACACACACACACACACACACACACACACACACACACACACAACACACACACACACACACACAAACATGCACACACACTCACACATTCATGTACTACATAACATGTAACTGTAATCATTAACCTTACAAGTCTAATACTAGGATGATTATTGTAGTCCACTCCATCAGTAATACACATATACCAATAAACGTTTACTCATCAACATTATTTTTACATTGGAGGAAAGTTGGAGGTCCCACTTACACTTTTTGTGCGACAAATGTAATTTGTAAAGTTAACGAGAAATGTCAACTCTTCCAAATTTAATAATGTATAACTTAAATTCTAGCTTCACAATGTGGTCATATATATTATCATATTTTTGATTTTGTTTTACATTACATATTTGGTTACCACCAATGCAAGCCCTAGCCATTTGAGTTTGTTTAACATAAAAGAAACTATTGTGAAACTATGTGATTTATCTTTACGCGTCAAAACTAAATGTACACTTTTCCTTGCATTAGTGTTGCAACTTCCCCTCAAATGGAAACATGCTAGAATGTCCTAGAACAGGAGTCATTTCAGGGAGTCAGCGAGGTTGTGGGTGGGGTGGATGCATAAATTTAGATTTTGGATCATTTTTCACTGGGCCCCAGAGGTTAAAATGGCTATTATCAGTATAGCTAAGGAGATCGACAAGAAAATGGAATGAAGAAGACCCACAATATTCCCTCCTCCTTTCATCCAATTAGCAATAATGGTAACGTGTGGTGACGATTGTAATTAATAACGAGGGAAACAGTAGTGTCAATGTTTGGATATGGGTTGCTGTGGTTTGTTATCTATATTTTTTTCTATTATTCACTCCAAATTTCTGTTTTGAAATGCATAGTATTATACTACTCTGTACAGTTTTGGCTGCATATATGATTATTAACAATTCAAACACAGTATGATCATACTAAAGTCCCACGCTGATTATTTCCGACAGCATGTTGATTAAATTCCTTACCTTTCCATAACACACTGCTTTATTATTTATCCATATTATGTTATTGTAATGTTGAACAATAAGATCCAACCAAGAGGATTCCGAGTCCAGAGTGCTAACCATTACCCCATCAGAACCCTGTGAAACATAATCATCAAACCATCAATCTTGTTACAGAGTTGGGTCTAAGTCTTGTCAAATTACACTACACTTGTGGTGTACTTTAAAAATACATTGAAGAATTATTCATGCTTTGATGAAAAAAAAGAGGTATATCCTACTTTAAATGGGTTTAAGATCAGATCAAGTGAACAAGCTTATCGTATACTTACTACAAAATAATATCAAAAGTACGACTCCAGAGGATCAAAATTTGGTATGTTCACATATCAGTTAAACCTGAGTACAATATTCAGTACAAACCAAACAGTCGATGTACCGTTCTGAGTTGCTTAATGGTATGTCTATGAGTAAACATGCTTCTTCAATGAGTATGCAGCAATGAAAATAGGTGTGTACATAAGAGCGTTAACTGTGACTTGCACTGACAGTTTTACTGGAACTCTAAATGCTAGAGGCATCCTTCTGTCCCTCAACGTTGGTCTGTGATTGGTCCGTGGGCCTGACCCCTGAACCAATCGTATTTTACCGTCTTGATCACGTCACTGTGAGAATGCACCACACTCCAATCCCTCTTGTCATAGTTTCACCCACTAGAGTTGGCTGCTGTAGTATGATTGACTCATTTGGTCTAATCATGTGACTTCAAGCTCACATACTGTAATTTACATCAAATAGTATCTTATTTGAGCATATGAGGCCACCTGTTTATTATTATTGAACAATTATGATTTGACATTTGAAATACATCTAAAACATTACTGGTCCTAACTAGTACAGTCTAGTCTTTCCACAGAGTGACACTCTGTTCCAGAGGTGAACTCAGTATGAAAGGACCGCAGAACGGGCTCCATTTCAGCATACCTTTTACACAGGAACAGATATTACTTACTACATTCATTGAAGTGTACGCATAACATGCAGTTATAGCTTATTGTTTTTGTTTTGTGACTTTCCCTTACATCTTTGTGAATGTAAGCTTCAGAAAATGATCTATGTGTTGTCCTAATGTTGCCTCACATCCATACCAGCAATGAAGGTATAAAAAAATAAGTGTATCCATCTGGAAAAATCTGCAACATGTGAGATGTTTATTATGGCTCCTGACATCTCTGCTATCAAGTTCATGTTTCTCAGTTCATTTGAATGTGTCCCAAGGAAAGGGAGGTTAACCCGAAATATTATCAGCCCCCACTTAAAGGGCACTTGTCTTAGATTTCACAAGCTGCTAAATTTAACACGCTGACTTCCCATTAAGCCGTGAGAAGACACTCAAGCCAGCCTGATCATAGCATGAAAAAGACAATAAAAAACATTCCAACTATACCCATACAAGGGTGTAATTTGGTAGAAATAAACAAAGGTGAAAATGTAGTGTATTTGGGAAGACAAAAAATAATCAACAAAATCATCATGCAAAAAAATCTTTCAAATATCGTCAATATCTTACAAATTCAATTCTCAACTAAAATCCATATCAAATACGTTGCCTTGTCAACGACGTAGTGTTAATGTAGTTTAATATGTTCTGTGCCATCACAAAATCTAGGCCTTCTTGCCAATAGCCTGATGCTAACGAGAAAACTATAGTAACACAGCTTTATCGTGAAACATTGTAACTATGCCCAAACTGTTAATATGAATAACAATGTTATTTGGGAATATGAAACATGATGTGTTTGATCAGTTATTTCATTCCATTTATATCTTTACGGAAGGTTTTTGCTTCATTTCTATGAAGTGGCTCAATATCTCTTTAACGATATCTATTTAACGATGGCATATCATACTTCATATTATAATATGTTTTAAGATATCTGATTGCGAAGAGTTATATGCCAGTTTTAGACTAGCGTATAGATCATATTATTAATATCATTGCAGTATATTTTTAGATCACTTGAATGTCATCAGTGTTATTCATATAGTGTTAGTTATAGAACATATGTAGATGATTACAGGGGATGATTATTTAGGTATGCTCTGGTTATTGTTGGTGAGGTAGTTAAGTGATTCATTTTATATGCAAAAATTAGGTTTTCCACAGATATTTGATCTCACTTACAAATAGCATAACTGGCATCTCGGAGCTCAACTCACCAACTCTATTACAGCTTGGTACTGTATGGTACTGAACAGTCTGTCTCCATTAAATGGTAACATATCTAGGCAAGTCACCCTAAGGTTTGTCGGGTAATGTACAAAAGCACACACACACAGACACATTCATACACACACACACACACACACACACACACACACACACACACACACACACACACACACACACACACACACACACATACACAGATACTATCTCTCTCTCTCTCTCTCTCACACACACACACACACACACACACACACACACACACACACACACACACACACACACACACCACACACACACACACACACACACACACACACACATCACACAATCACACAAACATATACATATCTTTCTCTCTCTCACACACACACACACACATACACAGACACTATGTCTCTCTGTGTGTCTCACACACACACATACACACACATACACAGATACTATGTCTCTCGCTCACAACACACATATACACACACACACACACACACACATACCGACCACACACACACACAACACACACACACACAACATCCACACACACACACACACACACACACACACACTACACACACACACACACACACCACACACACACACACACACAACACTACTACATACTTTGTCCTCTCTCTCTCTCTCTCCTCTCCTCTCTCTCTCTCTCTCTTCTCTCTCTCTCCTCTCTCTCTCTCTCTCTTCTCGCGCGCGTGCGCGCGTGCTCTCACTCTCGCTCTCTCCTTCACACCACAGACATACACACACGCACACATATACACACACACACACACACACACACACACACACACACACACACACACATACACACACACACAAACACAGACATAAAAACATGCACATATGAGACATTAACACCCACACACAAACACCAGTGGAGTCTGCTTTAAAAAAAAAATGTTAAAGCTTGCTGAAGGTGGAAGAGGTGAAGCAGGCATGTCATTAGTGTTCAATGATGTAGCCTTCTCTTGCTCAGTATCCAGGCTCTCTGGCTGGGGTTACTTGGTAGGCCTATGCAGTTTTTGATAGGCCTTAATAATTCCAATCAGTAATGGTCTGCAAGATCAAAGACCTGACTAACCCTCGACCTGCTGCGCAGAGTTATAATGATGAACAATTCTGAATAGCTACTGTCCAAGCAATGGCCAAAAATGAGATTGAATCCATAATATTTTATATGTGTTCTATCAGGGTGCATTCACCAATCATATTCAAATGGTTTTAGCCACCTTTTTTAGGAATTGTTCTTATTCTTATCATATTGCTCTTACACAACGTACCTTTATCAGAGTCTATGAATCCTCACTCAACACTACCGCATATCTCCAACAAAGTCCAAGATAAAAAACACTTCATTAATTTAAGTAAATCATCATAATCATATTAATTGTAAAAATCATAATAGTAATAATAAGGCTTTCTTGCCATTTTTTGGAAATAACATAATTTGCATAAAACAATGCATTAACCTACGTTTAGAGGTCGAATTATTATTCTAGTCTATAGCCAATTCGTAACTAATTTTTAAACAAATTGGATTTTGAATTTATTCTTTAGGTTAGTGAAAACACAATGCGAAGTAGTGCAGATTGAAAACAACCGGGCCATTCTTAATTCATAGAAGATACCGCCTGCCACTACAACGCTTCCTATTGGACAACTGCATAACGGTTTGCTGCAGGACACGCCCCTGAAGACGCGCTACTGTTTATAAGCAGTCTGAAGGCATCATGCAGCCAAGAAGAGCTGGGCAGTCCAGTCCTACACATAATACTGCCCCTTAATAATAAAGTCATACTTGTCTTCTACAGAAAACACCAGGACACAAACTCCCTGATTTGTATATTGATATATTTAAAGGTTTGGCGGAGAAAAAAGCATGGATTTGCCGGATATTCCTTTCCCTCTGTCCTCCACAGATGACTTCTATGATGACCCGTTGTTTTTAACACCCAGCGCGACATGCATCTTTCTTGGGGGGACCTTGACTCCGAGGACTCGTGCACGGTCAGTCTTCCTTAAAGTCGGAAGACACGCCACACAACGGAGGACGAAGCACATTCCGGGCGTCCGAGTGGGACACCACCACGGCCGGCAGGGTGTCTTCTCTGGGCGTGCAAAGCCTGCAAGAGGAAGAACCACGAACGCGGACCGCAGGGAAAAGCGGCCACCATGCGAAGAGAGGCAGCTCAGCAAAGTCAACGACGCGCTTTGTGAGACACTGAAGCGATGTACATCCACCAACCCCAACCAGAGGCTCCCAAAAGTGGAGATCCTCAGGAACGCCATCAGTTACATCGAGTCGCTGCAGGCCCTGCTGCGTGGAGGACAGGAGGACACTTACTTCCAGGTGCAAATGGATCCCTACAGCGGGGACTCGGACGCTTCCAGCCCCCGGTCCAACTGCTCCGACGGCATGGTAAGTTATAGAGCTTGGCATTTTTAGCCTAGATCACACATAGACCCGGAAGATGTTTTTAGATGTTTTCTACCCGTGCGATTCCACTGTTCGACATGATTGTCTCTTGATATAATATGTGACTCCACTATAATGATGTGTTAAACAGAGATGTGTCTCCTCCTGATTTTCCAGATGGATTTCAATGGTCCCCCATGTACAACGAAGAACTATGACAGCTCTTACTTTAAGAGAACGCCAAATGGTGAAGTAGGTCCACTTCAAACAATTCAACAAATTGTTTGCGTTTGTTCTTATTAAATGTAGCCTATCTTTCTGGCGCTTTCAAACTCCCAAGCAATTAAAAAGCTAAGAGATGTGTAGGCAGTTCGACTTTTATTTTTGATTTACATTCATTATGAGGCTCGTAATATATTTCGCCACCATGGCTGTGGGTCCACCTTCAACATCCATGCGTCATGTAAAGTGTTTATTAATTTAAATAACCATTTGTTCCTTTTTTTTGTTTGTTTTTCCTCATATTAGATTCCAAAAGCCAAAAAAATCCGGTAATTTCCAGCCTGGACTGCCTCTCTGCGAGCATCGTCCAGCGAATCACCACGGAGCCCGCGGCCTGCAGTCACACGTGTCATGAGGGGTCGGAAGGCAGCCCCAGCCCCCCTCAGAGCGGCTCCGAGGACGCCAGCCCCTTGTCGTCCGACAGCTGCGGGACGACCTCTGGGGACCCCAGCACAAACTACCAAGTGCTGTGAACCCTAGGAAACCTAAGCAGACTAATTTATTCCATGATTGCAAGCAAAGCTATATTCCTATTCTATTTAAGGATAAATGTAGGTGGCCCCAAAGTCACATCGCAAGGTAAGAATTAAGACACTTCCTAATGCCCAAGTCCTTTTTTCTGAAGCAGTACAAACGAAAACGCCTACTGAAATCCTTAAGAGTAGCATGGCATATGGCTGTATCGTGAACGTGGCACAGGCCTACCAAGCAGGATATAATAAAGTCCAAATGATTTCAGAGGAAAGCAGCGCGAAGACTATGGTGGTCTATTCACCTCGGTGTCCTGTAACCGTGAGCCTATGCATTTACGTTTTGGGTGACGTCTGCAATGTATAATCGTGTAAGTTATTTTACCAAGAAGAAGAATTCTCGTAAGCCGTTGTGGTGTTTAAAAGCCATCTAGATGCCTACTGACGATTGAAAAGAAGCGAAGTGTCGGACCATTTTGTACCATTGCTTAAATAAGACAAATTCTAAAAAAAAAGTGCTTATAAAAAGCAACCTCATCAATAGTTCCAACATCCTCTCAAATGGTTAAGAGATGGCTTGATGCGTGTTTCAACACGGTTTAAAATTGTTATATATATTTATTACGTTAGTGAATGTTATTCAATAAAAATATTTATATCATTTTAAATTCTGGTTTTTTGTCCGAGTTGTCTGCGAAAATGCGCGCCAACAAAATCTCTGCAATATGATGCTAGCGTTTCTTTTGAAAATATTTGCCAATGCCGTAAAAACCACGACAATATTCAATTGCTTACCCACTGCCTTCGATCAAAGGAAAAGTACTATGCCTGAATTTTTTGTTTTGGAAAAGTCACAGAAATCAACTTTTATGTTCATAATTAGGCTTTAATTTCCATATCCAAAAATATCCAAAAGGGCCCCCGTCGCAAGCGAGGAATGCATCGTTTAGCCTATTTATTTAAACTGTGGACTCTAACTCCTCAACCCTTTTTTAGGAGATTGTTAAGCCGTTATATTTGTATATGCTAGCTTACAATTTTATTTTATTTTGATTACGTTCCTGTACTGGGTATCGTACAAATGTTACAATATAAAAAAAAACATGTTTGGAAAGCCTGCTCAGTATTTCTAGAGCGTAAAGTGTACAATATGGTTCACTAATACAACCTTTTTGGAAGGCTTTAAGTGGGCTCCC